>CALYDF020006190.1:0-13592 GCA_944474145.2 Dicrocoelium dendriticum
ATCGGGTCCCGCGGCTTTATTCAACTTCTACAGTCCGATCACACGTTCGACTTCTGTGCGGGAAGGCAGGTTCAAAGAGACAGCCCAGGTAGCAAAACGATCACCCGCCGGTGAGGAAGCTAACAATTCCGGTCGATTAAATTGTTTTCCAAAATGTTCAGATTAACGTTCCAAACGATTCTACAAGTTGTGGATAGGCTTTCCACTCGTCATAAATAATTTCGCTAAACCAGGTCTCATGCTCCCCGTTTCGCGTATCAAAGGGAATAACTATCGGTGGCTATCAAGGGTAGCGGCCACTTTCATCTCTGACGCACGATGAGACCACCAGGATTCGCGGTCCCTCTTCCGGCTGGCATGGAATTTTGCCCTCAGACTTTTATGAGTCTGAATGTGTTCGCTTTCAACCGGAATGGGCCAACGAGCATCGTTAAGTCCCAGAGACTGCGAAGAGACCCAATGTCTACGTTGGTTAGTAGATTTACCACACGATGACTTACTTGCTTCTAGTAAGATCTAGTGAACATGTGACCAGTGACCTTCAACTGTGTTCAGTGACTGTTTGCTCAACCCGAACGCCAGTGTACTTCGACGCCAGCTGGTTGCTCATGTATCTAGAAGAGTTGTCTACGGACTGATGCAAAGGCAGTCGCAGTTTAGCTCATGTCTGATGGGAGCACCGCGTGAGCAATGAGCGTGTTCGGCGTCGCGTATTTGTTGCAGGAAGAGCTAGTAAACCGCTCAGCACCATTATATCACGCGCCAGGCTCCGACGGCTGGGCCACGTGTTGCTCATGCCAGCACACCGACTCCCACGACGTGCACTGTTTGTGTGTCGGGTGTGCGGTTAGAAAAGGAGGGACCAAGCGATGAGTTGGTCAAGAGAAATGAAAACCCTCACTTAGAAGTTGGCGTTGGTTGGTGCATCTCGACTGCTTAGCTGGGGTCCTAAGGACGATGAACACGTTTGGTTGGACACACTTACTAACATGGCTAGGAGCCGGCCCCAATGGCGTTTGTGTTGTGAGTTCCTTTGTCCATTCCCTCCTGCTTAGCCTCCCCTTCCAATCGCGATATCATTCGCTAGGCATAATGTAACTCTCTGACTGTTAGCTCTTCGGAACGGTGTCCATCCGTTACTGAGGACTCAGCCGGCATGCCACTGTTGCATATTTTCTTCTTGTCTTTAGTATTGTGACACAACAGCTGAGGTGTTTTACACCCGCAGCTAACGAGTATAATGAACGAAATTATGAAAATTTTGATCCTAAACTGATTATTTTGGTGACGCGAGTAAAGTTATTCAAGATGTCAATCTCGACAGAAGAGCTGAAAGCTATTTTGCTTCGGCGGCAGCAGCAATCCGAGGCAGCACAGCCGCGTATGATCGAGACTTTCACTCGAACACTATCGCTCCAGTCTACATCAGTCCACAATGCTGAGAAGCCTTCAGTTGATGCAATAATCAACAGTGTCAGTGAGTTTGTTTTTGATCCCGCTTCAGGACTGATTTTCGATGCATGGTTCAGACGTTACGAAGATATTTTCAAGACGGAGCTGGCAAATCTTGATGATGCGTCAAAAGTACGGCTGCTGCTACGTAAACTCGGAACTGTGGAGCACGACAGATACATCAATTACATTTTGCCAAAAAGTGCTCAAGATTTCAGCTTTGATGAAACCATTTCCCGACTTACGGAAATGTTCGGCGATCAGGCATCGCTTTTCAATAATCGGTACAATTGCCTGAAGCTGTGCAAGAGGGACAGCGACAGTCTTATTGCCCATGCAGCAACAGTGAAGCGAGTGCCAGAAATTCAAGCTGAAATCACTTACTGAAGACCAATTTGAGTGTCTGATACTGGTATGCAGCCTCCAATCTCCCAAGGATGCCGAGATCCGAACCAGAATACTTGGGTTGTTGGAGCGAGACCCGGACGTCACACTGCAAGCTGTCATTGCAGAGGCCCAGAGAACCATCAATTTAAAACACAATACAGCTATGGTCGAGCATACGAAAGCGCATTCCAGTGATTTCTCAGTTCAGCAGATTTCGAGGAACAAGTTTCCGGCCACTAATCACAAGAAGATCCCTCAAGGTAAGCCAAATGGGGTAGGAACAAAAGAAGATTCCCATTATCATTCCATCTTGAATGCGACGTTGATCCACGTTCGAGTTTGGTGTACGACTGGCCAGCTGTATGATCCAAATTAGTGGGTGAAGAATACGTCGTGGCGGAGCGTTTGATTCATTGAGTTCATTGTGTTGTGGAGAGCAGAAGGGAAATCCCTTGTCAGCCCCATCGATTCCGTATCATACTGGGTTTGATGCGTGTCGTTGCGTTGCGACGTTCCTCCGCGGTTCATCGCAATTGCAGTGACAGCCGCAAGATTCCAGCAGTCTAAGCAAATGTTTGTCTAGCAGCCGCTTGAAACTTTCCTCGGATGACGCGACTGCAATTTCTTCCGGTAGACCGTGATAATCACTTACCACTCTAGTGCATAGAGTGAGGTCAATGCGAATGCTGTCTTCTTTGCTCAAATAGTTTTCATGTGTGACCTCGTGTGGAACAGTGTTGGGCCGGAAGAATTGTTGTAACTCACTTCCAAGTTCCCCTCGGAGGAAGCGCTTAGGGTAGATGAGGTCACCCCGGCGACGGCGGAGCACCAGAAAGAACAGATATAGCTTCTGGAGTGAAATGGGGTACGGGAGGTCACGAAGCCCTAGAAAAGGTTTTGATGCACATCTCTGAACCTTTTCCAGCAGAACGCATTCAAACTTTGAAAGCGGATGGATAGCTGGTAGGCCATATTCTAAGACTAGACGGACGTACGAAATGAACAAAGGTCGAAAAATCGCAGGAGTCATACGAAGGAATGGTCTTCTTAAGGCACCCACCAGTCTCCTTCCAGTGGTCACCTTCTTTAACGTGTCCTGCGTTGTTCTAAAGTCAGAAGTCACGATAACCCCGAGATCTCTCTCGTGAGTGGCATTCCTGAGGAGAAACACACCAATGTGGTATGCACCGTACGATTCGGTTCTAATCATTAGGAGAACAGCGCATTTATCTCGGTTTAATGGCAATGCCCACTTGATGGACCATTTGTGTATCTGGTCTAAAGTCCCCTGTAATCTGTTCCCATCCTCAAGGCTGGATACTGTTGACCATCGGCGTAGATCAAGCAGTCGGTTTGAAGTGCAGTCGGCAGATCGTTAATGTACAGTTTGAAGAGCTCTGGTCCAAGCACTGATCCTTGGGGAACGTCACTAGTCATAGGCACAGAAGCAGAGAGGGTTTGGTTCACTTGTACGCGCATTGTCCTACCGCTTAAGAAATCGGCAATCAAGGAGAGAATATTTCCTATAATGCCAATTCCCTGGAGTTTAAGTAGCAGTCGAAATTTTATCAAACGCTTTACTGAAGTCAATGAATATTACGTCAACCCGTTTTCGTACATCTATAGCTTCTGCCCATGTCTCCCTGGCAATGAGTAAGTTAGAGATGCATGAGTGTGCTCTCGGGAAGCCGTGTTGAACTGGTGAGATGATGTTTAGGTTCACAGAGCGTCGAAAAATACTTGTCAGGTGGGGGCTCTGCAATACAAATTTGACGAAGATTCAGATTGGACTTGAACAATAGGAAAATACCTCGAGTGTTCCTTCTTGACCGGATCGATGAGCCATGAAATGATAAAGTGCTACGAGGTCTTGATGGATCTAAAAGGAAAGACCCAAACTACACAGTGGTCAACCAATTACTGCCCACATTCCCTGCACTAGCAGTCCCCGCTGTGGAGGTCGCGTGAAGTAAGCCGTAGAAAGAAAATGGAAGATAAAGAGGAAGGAAAGTCATTTAAATGACGGATAACACCAGTGCGTGAAGAGAATGAGAGAATATGAACTAAAAGTTGGAAAATTGATTTGGGCAGGAGAAGGGAAAGGTTTCATGTTGCTACTCAAGATCGTCTAATTGACGCTCGAAGCCATTAACCGTAGCTTCACTGACTACACTTTCTGGAAGCGAGTTCCAGCGCTCGATAACTCTACGCGATAACCGAGTTTCCGCCTTGATCCGGTCAGAACGCGGATTGTGTAGCTTCATGGGAGTACCGCGAAGACAAGGCAACCTAGTCGGTCCAACTTTCCCTGTTAAAATGCGGTAAGGATTAGATCTCCTCGAGGCCGTTGGTAGGGCATTGAATACATACCCAAGCTAAGTAGACGCTCGGGGTACGATTGCCCCCGTAACCCTTCGACCAATTTGGTACCTACTCACAAAACCGTCTCGAGCTACATGTTGTCCCAAACAAGGCAAGGCGGGCAAACCTGGGCGCAGTATTCCAGATGGAACCGAACGAAACGGAGAAGCACTTCACAAATATGTCGGTACTAAAGACCCCGAAAGAACGGCGTATTAACCACAACATTCTGAAACCCCTACATGCGGCATTCTACAGTTGTCACCAGAATGCAACGGCGAGGAATGGATGACGCCTAGGTCTACTTGGATAGAGACAAGAGGGAGTACAATCCCACCGTGCACGCACCTCGAAGTGGGGAAAGTTGCCTCTATGCGAAGAATGGAACAGCCTGATTACTGGGTAGCAGCCACAAAGTAGACCAGTCCCAGAGTTTGTCCAGGGTATGCTGAATAGTCTTAGAACCCCCAAGGACATTTACAACATTCCATAGGTTAAGGACATCAGCAAACAATGGGGATAATACCCCAAGCTCCCCAAGGAGATCGTTTACGTAGATGGAGAACAGCATCGGTCCAAGGAACGAGCCCTGTGGGACACCGCCAAGGACCGCTTGACTAAACTATAAGCTGCGACCAACATGTACACACTGCTCTCTTCCCCGCAAGAGTGCAGATACCCAGTGAAGGCTTTGGCCAGATATGCCGTAGGAGCTCAGCTTGTGATAGCCTCAAGTGGGATACCTTATCAAATGCTTTCGAGAAGTCGAAAAAAACAGATCCACTACGTGGCCAATGTACACTGCATCGACCCAAGCTTCATGAGCGACCAACAAATTCGTCAGACACTGGAATCCCTTCCGGAATCCGTGTTGTGCACTACTGAGTAAATTAAACCTATTCAGGTGACCTACCAACGAATCTCTCACTAGCTTTTCAAGCCGTCTGACCATGACGCAAGTCCGACTGACTGGCCTATACTTGGCAGACAGGCTCCTGTCGCCAGTTTTGAAGAAAGGACAAATGACAGCCTCTTTCCATTCAGAAACAAATATATAGTTGTCAAATGATCTCTGAAACGCCATCGTCAGTGGTTTACTTAGTTCCATCGCCAACTCATGCAGAAGCTTCGGGTGAATTGAATCAGGTCCAGCTGCTATAGAAAGTCTCAATTCTTGCAGCAGCCTAAGGGCTTGCGTTTCCACCACAGTAAATTCACCAAAATAAAAACCCTCAGGTATTCTGGGGACAAGTTCAACACCAGTCAACGCAGCGTACAACAAAAGCCCCAACATACTGCTCACCAACTGCACGAGCCTTGACGGAGTCCGCACATACACGATTTCCATCGGCCCGCATCAAAGTGAAGAACTTCGGATTTTCCGAAGTGTCATCAGCCAATTCCTTTCTGTACAATAGCCGAGCTCTCTTCAAGTGTTGTTTACATCTAGTTCTAGCCTCGCGATACCTATCATAAGTGCTAGTTGATGGAGCCGCATGGTAGGTCCTCCAGCACCTAGGACGCTGCTGGAGCAGGTACTTTCCAGTGGTATATATATACGGCGGCCGCGCTCTTGTCTCCTTTCTCCTCGCAAGCGGGATGTAGGGAGAAGACACTTACGTGCCAGCTGAATCATGTGAACCACCGAGATTTCGCAACGCAACTCAGAAGCCTTGAAACGGATTGCCTGATATTTAGCACGTCATATGTTTGGAAATGTCTTAGCGATGCTCTGGTGGCGCCTGGTCAGAGTACATCTGAACGATAAACAAACATGATCAGTTACACCTAAGGGAGAGCTGTAAGTGATGTCGCCAAAGTCTAGTGACTTGGCAAAACTAGATCCAAAATAGACGGTACTTGGGCATCCATGTACCTAGTGGTGAGGTCCGCGAACTGATACAACGGTACTCGTAGGGTAAGCTCAAGAAGATCTGCACCGGAAATATCTTCCGCCGAGTTGCAAAAAAAAATCTGCAGGCAGATTGGCTGTACCGCCGAGCGACGTCTTCTTGAGTGTTACGTTCCACTGAAATCTTCTGGGCGAAGAAAAGAGAATCAAAATCGTTTTTGGGGAATCATTTAGAGAATAATTGGACTTCATCTTCCATAGCATCCAAATGCTTGTCCTGTAGGAAAGGTGTCACCACTCGTTCCAAAGCAGTGCAGTGCTCTGAATGTGATGGGTGGATGCACATTGCCTGCGGCGGCATCTGTCCTGATCAATATGTGCTCTTGCAGCGATTCACCTCGCCAGTCATTAACTTCTTTTGGGACAACTGCCGTGCTTCACTGAATAGTAGGCGTCTTCTCGCCGGACTATCTGCGCTGAGCCTTGATTATTCTTCTCCGACGAAGCCTGATGCTATTCGCGAGTCAACTGTTCCACCGTGCTCACCATCACCATCTACCTCCGGTTGGATCACTCCCATGGGTAAGCGAAGCCGAACCACGTCCACCACTCATTCCGATCCATCTAGATAGGTCCTGCCCATTGAGCCCACAAGATCTTATGAGGCAGTAGGGAGGAAAAGCGCGGTCTCCGTTCCTATTTGCAAAAGCCCAACTATAAGTGGCGCCAAGACTAGGCCTAAGCTCGTCGAAAAACCCAAACCTAAGCTGTCATCTCAGTCTCAAATGAAGCTAGTTCTCGACAGACTATCCGAGCTGGAGAAAGTGGTCAAGGATAATCTGTCCCTTAGCAAGCCACAAGTTCCTGAGCGCACCCAACCATCTCGCGACCGCTGTCTCATCATCATGAACGCAGCGGAATCGGAAAAAGCAACCCCTGCGGAAAGAATACTAAATGACCAAACACTGCTTGAGCGGTTGATCCCATTGCTATTTGAGGAAGGCGAACAGGTGAGCAATATTGTATCTGCCCTCCATCTTGGCAAAAAGCAAGAAGATACCTCGAGGACTCGCCCCCTTAAAATCGTTTGCCAGGATGAGGAGGAATGACGACGCATCCTGCGAAGGACCTCGCGTCTCAAAGGTGAGCCTTTTACGTACTTCGTGACCTCTCTCCGGAGGATCGAGTCAAAATGAAAAAAGGCTGTAGAAGAACTATGTGACAGACGGGGAAGCAGTGAAACAGACCTTCATATTGTGGATTTTCGAATAGTTCGGAGGACTCCGAAAGCCCGTTGGAGGCCCATTCTCCTCACCCCCGGACAGTAAACTATAAGAACGGACTGCGCGTGTTATCCGCTAATGTGCGAAGTCTAAAGAATAAGCTAGACGAGATTCATTTGCTTGCCTCAGACACTCATCCAGACCTGATGGCCTTCACTGAAAGGTGGTTATTCTCAGAAATCACAGACTCAGAAGTGTCTATTCCTGGATTTCACCTCACTAGGTCCGATCGCCACGGCGGAAGGTCTGGTGGTGGCGTAATGCTCTTTTGGAAGGCTGAGCTCAAAGCGTATGTGGTTGAAGCTATTAGTGACCATGAAAACAATTTTGAAGCCCTCTGGTGCTGTGTGCATGACGGATATAGATCTCCCTTGATCAATGTCGTCTACAAGGCGCCATCAGGCTAAGGGCCAGTTTTTGGACTCAATCAGGGCACACGGCAGAGGCAAGGATTGTCTTATCGTGGGGGATTTTAATGCACCAGATATCGATTGGATTTTCCTTCACTGTGATCGCCCATCCGACCATTTCAATGCCGCCTTACTCGAAACCGTCCTGAGCAACCTGACAGTATTCTGCCCACGCAATACAATGAACCATTCCTACAACAGTTTCTTGATGCTCTGGCCGTCGCAGAGGATAATAAACGGCGCCGTATCTGCTGCATCGAGCAGGGTGGATAGGGGTTTAGATGCTACTGCTCAGGCCTTCCCGTCTTCTTATACCCCTTCTTGCGCTTTTGCATCCTTATTGTCCCGCTCCAACTTTACTCATATCCCCCCATTTTCAACCCCCCAATTCTTGGCCCTCCCCCAGCTTACTTCAATAGTCGCTAGTCTTCTAATTTCAAATCACACACAATCGCAGGGTCTCGCTCCAATCCAGTCGACAAGTCCATGTTCAACCAAGCGGACAACGTCAGTTCATCCGTTTCCCTTTGGAGTCCTCGTGTCTCGCTAAGATTGGCATGCCTCAACGTGCGCACTTTGCTGCAGATTGGCCAACAGGCAGCACTTGCCCGCACACTAGAGACCCTATCGATCGATATTTGCTGTTTATCAGAAACCCGCCTGCAAGGTTCGAGCTCCGTGCTTACCCTGAGATCCCCCACATGCGACACTGGCGGCACATTCTCATTGCGCCTGTCTGGCGATGATGCAGCTTCAAATGCCGGTCAAGCTGGTGTCGGCATTGTTTTGAGTCCCCGGGCTGAAGCTGCCCTGTTTGATTGGATCCCAGTAAACAGTAGGATGTGCGCCGTTAGATTAGCTGGTTCGTTCCATGCTTCGAAGTCATGCGGGGACAAACGGTGCCTGTTTGTCATTGCGGCTTACGCCCCTACAAACTGTAGCACTGATTCGGTAAAAGATGATTTCTATCAGCAACTTCACGAGCTCCTTCGTTACAGAAGAAGCACGGATACTGTGGTGCTGGCTGGCGATCTAAACGCCCAAGTCGGAAAATTGTCCTCTGATGAGCTTCATCTGGGCGGCCAACATGGTGTAGGCTCCCGTAATGATAATGGTGAGCGATTGCTCCAGCTGTGTGAAGATGGTCGCCTCTTTCTCGTGAGCGCTAACTTTCGACACAGCACCCGCAGAAGTGTGACTTGGCGGCCACCAGCCTCCGGGCCAGTCATGGACGCAAATCGATCATATCGCGATCAGTTACCGCTGGAGAGGCTGTGTCCAAAACTGTCGCTCGATTTGGAGCACGAGCGTGGAATCTGACCACGCACTTGTCTGTGCCGACCTCCTGGTGCGCTTCGGTGGACGTCCGCAACGTCGATGTGAACGGATTGACACTAGCCAGCTGGCGAAGCCAGATGTTCTGAATGTGTACCAAGAGGCGCTGACATCTAGGCTGAGTAAGCGCCCACTAAACACCGTTGAAGATCACTGGTCGCATATTCGTCAAGCGTTGCTGTTAGCAGGCATGTCTTCATGTTGCAAAACAAATTGCAAAACCGAACATTGGGTCTCTACACAGTCGCTGGAACTTATGGATGCTCGCCGACGTATTCCGGCTGGAAGCGAATACAATGAAACTCGCAAAAATCTCAGGGCGAAACTACGTGCTAGCCTAAAGAAGGACCGCGAAATCTGGTGGTCTCATCGTGCCTCTGAGATGGAAACAGCCGCTGCCATTGGTAATCATCGTAAGTTATACCGTCTGATACGGGCAACAGGCAGCAGGAGACCTGGTGTTAGCGAGACCATACGCGACGAGAGTGGGCAGCCGATCCACAGCCTGTCAAAACGCTTGGAGCGTTGGGCTGAACACTTTGCGACGCAATTTAACCAACCTGAGTTATCGCTTTCTTCGGGCATTGAGCGCCCTTCTCCTTGGGCCGTCTCCTTGGATCCGCCCTCACGCGCAGAAGTCGAACGTGAGATCAAGCTGTTGAAATTGCATAAGGCCGCAGGAGCAGATACAATTCCTCCAGCCCTCTTCAAGTTCGGTGGACCTGCTCTAGTAGATGATCTACACGAGTTGCTAGTAAAACTTTGGGAGCAGGAGACAGTCCCGACCGACTGGAACCGCCCCGTCATTGTCCCAATTTTCAAGGGAGGCTCCCGTTTAAAATGTGGCAATCATAGAGGGATCAGTCTGATTTCGATTGCCTCTAAATTGCTTGCCTCTCTCATTCTCCACACAGACTGGCACTCGTGAAAGCCAGATTCGTGAAGAGCAAGCCGGATTTCGTCGAGGTCGGGGCTACATCGACCACATCTTCACATTGCGTCAAGTGTTGGGGCACTGCCATGTTTATTGGCGACCCACCGTTGTCGTGTTTCTTGACATAAAAGGTGCCTTCGACTCAGTCGATCGATGTGCCCTTTGGAACTGTCTGTTGAGGAAAGGTGTGCCTGATAAATATGTAGACATTATCAAAGCGCTGTACGCACATAGTTCGGGCAGGGTGAGGGTTTATGGCAAACTCTCGCCACCCTTCAGTATCACCAGCGGTGTGAGACAAGGATGCCCGCTGTCACCTTTCCTCTTCAACTTCGCTATTGATGAAGTCATAGAAACAGCGTTCGCTGCACACGACATAGAAGGTGTGGAGCTACTCCCTGGTGAGCGACTTCTTGACTTGGAGTATGCAGACGATATTGCCCTAATCTGTGACAGCTCGCAAACATGGCAAACAGCAGTGAACCCATTAGCACTGGCTGTCAATCGTTTTGGGCTATGCTTTGCTCCATCGAAATGCAAAGTACTTCTCCAAGATTGGCAGGGACCCAACCCTGCGTTAACGCTTGGTGGTGATCTGCTAGAAGTCGTTCAGGAATTTAAGTACCTGGGCAGCTCTATTAGCACCCGTGGGATTGAAGATGAGGTTACGAACCGTATAGCAAAAGCTCGAGGTGCTTTTGCCAATCTCCGCCACCTGTGGCGCAGATGCGACATTACTCTCGCCCTGAAGGGCAGAGTTTACAACGCAGCCGTCCGTTCAACTCTCCTGTATGGCTGTGAAACCTGGCCCATCAGGTCGACAGACATGAAGAGACTCGTCACGTTCGATCATCGCTGCCTTCGCAGCTTAGCTCATGTCTGGTGGGAACACCGCGTGAGCAATGAGCGTGTTCGGCGTCGCGTATTTGGTGCAGGAAGAGCGAGTGAATCGCTCAACACGATTATATCACGCACCAGGCTCCGATGGCTGGGCCACATGTTGCGCATGCCAGCACACCGACTCCCACGACGTGCATTGTTTGCGCGCTGTGGGTGCGGTTGGAAGAGGAGGAGGGGAGGCCAAGTGATGACTTGGTCGAGAGAAATGAAAACCCTCACTTCGAAGTTGGCGTCGGTTGGTGCATCCCGACTGCCTGGTTGGGGTCCTAAGGACGATGAACACGTTTGGTTGGACACACTTGCTGATATGGCTAGGAGCCGGCCCCAATGGCGTTTGTGTTGTGAGTTCCTTTGTCCATCCCCCTCCTGTTTAGCATCCCCCTCCAATCGCGATCTCAATCGTTAGGCATAATATGACTTTCTTTTACGGCAGCCAGCTGTTAGCTCTCCGGAACGATGTCCATCCGTTACTGGGGGCTCAGCGGGCGTGCCACTGTTTGTTTGTTTTCTTCTTTTCTTGCCTTTTGTATTGCGGCACAATAGCTGAGGTGTTTTCCATCTCCAGCTAACGCGTAATGATGATGATGATTTTTCAACATGTCATGACGCCAACTCGTATTTTCCCAGATCAGACACCGCGTATCCTAGACCTTGTGATTTCCTCAGCGCAATCAGACATCACATACTTAGCTGTTATCGAGCCCATTGGCAGAAGTGATCACTGTGCTGTTTCTTTTCAGTCGCAATGAGACTAGACCTTAACGTGGTGCGACGGTTTGCGTACCTCATTGACCCACTGTGCTATACTGGGTGATGCCTCCGGGCACCTTGACAGCTACTCCTACCAGGTTGGTCAATGGTGAGAGGTCAGACAAACTCAGTCTCCTGGTCCTCCAGGTTGGGGGTTTGAAAGGGGATGGCGTCCATTGCTGTAAAACTAAATCACTGCCACCTCCCCGCTGCCTTGCGGACAGGCTTTTGAGCCAAAGGCTTTGGATGAGGACCATAATCGTCCTCCTGTCTAGGTCTGGGCGCCCTGGCAGTATCTCAGCCCACATACAACCATGACATTTTCTTCAAACATAAACCTCATCCTGCATCGGCAGTCGCGCAGATTATCAAGGGTCCACTTATCTGCTGCATACAGTAGCGCGGATAAGCGAAAACATGCTACTGCTGGTGCCTCCCTTCTTTCTTTTCCACCTTTTTCTCTTACTCCCATTCCGACTCCCATTACTAACCTTCCTTCTATAATTCCCAGCTTAATTGGCAGCAATCGAAGTGCCACTGGAGTAGAACCATCTGCAGTCATCATCCCACCACACCTATCGGACGCCTATCGGCAAAAGTCCCTTATAAAGCCACGCTATCCCGTTTCCATTGCGACATTCGACTTTCGCACTCTAAGACAAACAGGTCAACAGGCTGCACTCGCACGCACCTTGGACACACTGGGCATTGATGTGCGTTGTGTGTCCGAAACTAGGATCAATGACCCTAACGGGGTTATTGAATTAACTGCACCCGACTTATCCTCTCGTTATTGGTTGCACGCATCCGGAGACGCCGATGCAGCACTCACGGGTCAAGCTGGTGTAGGTATCATTCTAACCCCCAAGGCTGAGCCATCGTTGGTTGATTGGATTCCGGTGAACAGCCGTTTATATGCAGCCCGTTTGACGACATCAGCTAAGGTTGATTTACGAAATAGTAAAAAACGCTGTTTGTTCGTGATTTCCGCTTATGCTCCCGCCGACTGCAATTCAAATGCTGTCAAGGACACATTCTATCATGAACTGAATGCGCTATTACGCAGTGCTACTAGTTCAGATATTATAGTACTTGCTGGGGATATGAACGCACAAGTAGGGCGTCTGAGCTCTTCAGAAGCTCAGCTAGGTGGTAAATATGGGCTTAACTCCGAGCGGACTGACAACGGTGAGCGTCTGCTGCAACTGTGTGCGGAGCACCAGTTGTTTCTTAGTAGCACTGCTTTTCGACACAGTGGGCGCCGAAGTGCCACTTGGCGTCCTCCTGTAGCTGACCAGCGATGGACCCAAATTGACCACATAGCCATAAGTTACAGATGGCGTGGTTCCATCCCGGATTGCCGCTCATACTGGAGTACCTGCGTCGACTTTGATCATACCTCGGCACGTTGTCGTTTTTCCATGAACTTTCCCGGAAGGCGCACCAAGCGTCCCCTACGATTGGCAACTAAGAAATTGTCTCAGTCCACGGTCAGGCAAGCCTATCAAGACGCACTGCATACCGAACTTCCGCAGTCTTGCCCTAATGACGCTGAGCTACAGTGGTATAGGATCTCGGCCGCCATGCACGACGCAGGAGCATCTGCTTGTGGCACTATCAATCGTCACCGCACCAGTCACTGGATATCCGAGAGGTCGGTGAACCTGTTGGAATCCAGAAGACACTTCCCGGCTGGCTCTGAACACAATGTGACCAGACGGGCTATTAGGCGTGAACTAAAGCAGAGCCTGTGTGCTGACAAGGAAGCCTGGTGGACCAGAATGGCTCAAGAAATGTAGCAGGCAGGAGCAGTAGGCAATTACCGCAAGCCCTTCCAGCTTATCCGCACCACTGGTCCCAGAAAAATAGGCGTCAGTAAGACAATCAGAGACAGCGCAGGTGCGCTGATACACAATAAGGAGCGCCGT
>CALYDF020006191.1:0-13655 GCA_944474145.2 Dicrocoelium dendriticum
CCGACTGCTTGGCTGGGGTCCCAAAGAGGATGAACACGTTTGCTTGGACACGGTTGCTGATATGTCGAAGAGCCGACCTCAATGGCGTTTGTTTCTTTGTCATTCTCCCTCCCCTTAGATTTTCCCCACCAATTCCAATCTCAAGCAAAACGCATAAGGTAATACTCAATATTCTATTAGTTGCTTTCTGAATTTTTGTAGCATAATTTTTAGTATGTTATGCTCTTGTATTGCGGCACATTAGCTGAGTTGTGATTCTCATACTCAGCTAGAGTGTTTGGTGATAATGCTGACAGTGCTCGCGACCCCATCAACTTGTGCTGTGGAAGAAGGTAAGCGACAGCCTGCTATAAGAATCTCCAAGCAGAGGACGAGGTTCTCACAGGTTCAGGTACCAGTCGACAAAGGACACCACACTATATAATGCATTCAAGTGCTGGTGCTGGGTGACCTGTATAATGCCTACGTGGTGATGTGAAGATTTATCGTGTTCCCAAGGCCTGCAGTATTGGTATAGAAACTGGATCCCGCACTGTGATGCCTTGCAGAATTCTTCAAGGTGACGGAACATCAGCCAAGTCAGTTCAGAGCTCAGTTGTGCCTCAAACCGGCGGCTCGAATGAGACTGGTTTTGAACGCCAGTTCTAGGATGGGGCGAATTGTATGTCGGAATCTAGTACATGCCGTCTCTCCTCAGTCACTTTTATATAGTTTGCCGCTCAAAGTTCGTCACCGAGCGGATAATAGTAATCACGCTTTAGTTCCTGTGTCAAGCTGTCTGAGCAAAAGCTGACGAATTGATGGCTTTGAAACAATCGTCCCACGAAATGAGTCAATACGCGCGGGAATGTTGCGCTAAAGAAGGCAGAGACAACACAGGAATTTTAGAAGTACTTCGTGGAGTGAAGGTCAAGCTGGCCTCAGCCCGCTTCCAGGTGTCAGCGGTCGCTAGGATTAGCGTAGGACTCGTACCGTTCCCGTTTAAAATGGTTGAGGAATTGTAGTCGCTAAACCATCGCCTAGAGAGCCGTACCTTATTGGCGCATTTGGAGGGATGCGGCTGTTGTATTTTCTGATGTTAAATTAAATAATGAGTTAGGATTGCTGGTAATTCCAAAATCTCCTTCTGTCCTGCGCTCAGTAACATGCTTTTCAGTCTTTCTTCCGTATGCATTCCTACGAACTGCATACACACGTCACTTCGCCTTTCCGTGACTACCACTTGCATCAACGTCTCTGCTCCGCAGTGATTACCTGTAAAGTCTTTCATCTACCACCGTGTCGTTGTGATCCATTTAGCCGGCTCGTGGTCTTAAGAAACACAAGTCCGCCTTGTACTCTGAGGGCGCGGGTTCGAGCCTGTTTAGGGGATCGGACAATCCTTGCAATGTCGTCAGCCCACGCGCGACTGGTCGTGGTTGTGCTGAAGCGAAGCGTTGATATTGCGTACCAGCCTACTACTGAGGTCTTTCCTTTCCTATTCTTCGTGACGCATTTGGTGAATGCTCCAGGCAGACTGACTTCTTTCCATCTCAACGTTCATCCACCGCACAGTCCAATCCTGTGAACAACTAATCCCTTCATTTCATCTGTTCTATAAACACGCCGTGCACTGTGGTGCTGTCACTACGTACCCCGGTTGCTCAGAAGTCGAAACGTCTGCCACTGCAACTGATTTGAGTTGCAATTGTTATTGTAGTGGTACGTATTTTTAATGCTCACTTATTCGTTTGTAAATATTACCGCTAGCCAGCTCCGGCTTTGCTGCTGATTTGATCTCCGTGCAAAGCGTTGCCCGAACTGTCTAAAATAATTTATCGCTTATGACTATTTGCAAGAAATTGTTGCTCCTGTTCCTGATCTTCCGCAGGTATTGCATCCGAATGAATACGGCCATACATGTTTTAATGTGACAGATGAATGAGATTGTTTGACCAGTTCTCGTTACAAGTTGGCTTGAACTCCGATGCTCCAACTGAACAAGCTTTGTTTAGCACTTGTGTTATAACGACCGTACGTCCCTCCAAAGTGAGGATGATTGTTCAGAAGTTTACTTGAACCCCAGTAGTAAACGGTTGGGTTCCATACACAAATGAGTGGATACGTAGTGATTTTGGTTTTATATTAAAAAGATCTAGATGTATGCAAGACAAACGGACATCAAAGGGGTGTCCGCAGAAGGACAGCTCAAATGCACAAGAAGGCTTAGAAACATGTTGCCGTAGGGTCGACAAATTGTCACAAGTGACAGCCAGTCCGTCGTGCGAGTTTGAATCATGTAGAACATATGAGTTGCCTACGTGCTTGTCATAATCGACACAAATACACATGATACAGGAGGGCAATGAACAGTGAACAATGATATATTACAGGTAAAAAAGCGATTGCTTTACAAGTCCCGTAGGATGATTGAAGTGAAAGTAAACATAAGTGTAAATCGTCAATTTAAGCGTCTAGCGATTCAGGTGCCCCTTATTCATATAAACATTGTAGAATGTGTACTGAATTGTTACAGTAGAGTAATATGGGAAGTAATATGGAAGGTATGTCTTAAGAACAAAAGAATCGACAACGCTTACGCATGCGCCGCTTTCTTGGACTGAGGTAGTTGATGAATGCAGTTGTAATATATCCGAAACTATATTCCACAACAGCAGTGTGTAAGTAGTGAAACACAAAAGCTGAGAATGAGCACCGTTTGTTCGCGTTTGGTTGACGTAGACATCTCTGATTATATAGCGTAATGTAAGTGGATAAGCGAATCATCCAAACGTCTTTTGAATACCGTTAGCGTGGGGGAAAAAAGCGTAGGTGGGAAGCGCGTTCCAGTGTTGGCACACACGAAAGGAAAAGAAATTCCGGCGGCATTCCAACCGGCTGTATTGTGTGTCCAGCTTTCGCTGGTGTCCTCTGAGTGTGGTATTGCTATTCAGCTTTAGTAGGTGACGACAAGAATGGTTTGGATTTTTCAGGATCACATAAGTCATTATCAACTCGCCATGCAGGCGTCGATATTATCCACTGTAGATCCCGAGGGTTTTCGGCCTCAATCGGTAAAGGAGATGAAACAAGCCTTTTACATTCTTGGTCGCCCTTCGTTTTGACAGTTCAAGAGCGGTAAGGTTTCGCTTTCGCTATGGCTGTCAGGCGTGGATGGCGCACTCAGAATGAGGCCGAATCTATGCGTTGAGCATCTGCGAAAAGATGGAAGAATCGAAGCACCCGAATACCCTCCACAAAAGGCCAAGGTGTTGATTAGCTTTTTCGCAGGCTTTCTCAGCCTGACCAGAACAGCCCAGATCTTCCTGCACTATCACGTCTAGATCGCATTCCGTTGAAGTGCGCTGCAATACTTGATCCCCCAGTCTGTATTCGCAAGTGGTTTTATGGCGTATGCGCAATACCTTGCACTTTGTAGCGTTGAACTGAAGCAGGTTCTGAGTCGACCATTCAATGGTTCAATGGTGTATGATGGGATAAAAAGCATAACTTTACAAGACCCACAGGATGGATATGCAAAAGAAAATTAAATCAAAATATTCCTACGTGGAACGTAAAGTATCAGTGGTTAAATCATTGCACTTTAACAAAGTGTTGTGTATCGTTTATCACTAAGATGACAGTCTAAGAGTCTTTCGAATGTCCTCATGTCTGGTGCGTTCACCACATAGTTTGGTAATGCATTCCAGTGAGAACAGATTCTAAGTGAGAAAAAATACTTTCTACAATTCAAACGAGAGTGTTGCGTCATTAGTTTCATGTGGTTGCCTCGGTTTTGTTTGTATGGGGCTAGAGTCAACAGTGATGTACATGGATGCTCGCTTTCGGTTAGTATCCGGTATGTGAGAGTAAGATCACCGCGAAGCCGTCGGTATTCTAATGAGAACACACCGAGTACACGAAGACGCATTTCGTAACTTATACCGGATAGTCCACGCGTTGCTTTTGTGGCTCTTCTTTGGGGCTGTTCCAAGAGGCGGATGTCTCGTTTTAACCATGGACACCAGGCCTGAATTGCATATTCAACATGAGGACGAATGTAGGAGTTAATCAACTATGGTACTAGCTGTCGCTCAAAAGTGCCGAGAGCTCGCCTCAAAAGTCTCAAGTTCAAGTTCGCTACACTTGCTGCTTTCGAACACTGGAGCGAATTTCCAAGACTCTCTTGCACGATTATACCTAGGTCGCGTTCACTGGTCACGTGTTGCATGACATGTTGCCCCAAATGGTATGTGTTAACGAAGCTGTTGTGCACCGTCAGCAGGTGGCACTTTGCAGGGTTCAGTGGGAGCTGGTTCCTTTCTGCCCATTCGTTAAACCGGGTCAGATCTTCCTAGACGTAGACACGGTCGGATGCTGAGAGAATTGCTCTCCATATTTTAGCGTCGTGTGCAAATATTTGCATCGGAGATAGAATGTCTACTGGAAGGTCATTAATGTAGACTAAAAACAGTAACGGGCCGAGGACGGATCCTTATGGTACACCACTGGAGACACAAAGGCTTTCAGCATAAGTGTCGGCTACTCTTACCTTGATTGCTCTGTCGCGTAAGTAGTCTTCCAACCAGGTGAACAGGGAACCGTTGACACCGCAGGCAGCAAGCTTTTGGAGGAGAAAGAAGTGAGTGACCCTGTCGAATGCTTTAGAAAAATCCAGGTATATCACATCTATGGGCACTCATTCATCAGCCGCCCTGGTCCATGAGTCCCGAGTAATCAGCAAATTGGTGAGACAAGATCGTCTGCGTCGGAACCCATGTTGGGCATTAGAAATTATCTGTTGACTTTCAAAGTATCGCGTCAGTCCATCTGCGATTACCGATGCTGTCACTTTTATAATACAGGAAGGAGAGTAATAGGTCGGTAGTTAGCAGGATCCGAACGCTTACCTCCTTTATATATCGGAGTGACAATTCCATTTTTCCACTCAGATGGGAGTGTATGGGAGTTAAGCAGACACTGGAAAAGGTTGCAAGTGGTGTTGCTATGGTGGGAGCAAGGGTTTTTAGTACGTTTGGGCAGATCATGTCGATTCCAAGGGCACTGTACTCCCGGAGAGACTGTAGTTTGCTTGTAACAGCTGCTGGAGTAAAGGTGACGCTGGATAAGCCAACGACATTGGTTGGGAGTTGATAGGGCGAAGGTTCCATGACATTTGTAGCTACCGAGCCGAACTGCAAGAGTAGAACATTCGCGGCATCCACAGCAGTAATTGTTAGGCCACTGGCCGTCCTGAGTGGTGGTATTCCGGGCTTAACCTTTCTTTTGCCATTCACAAATCTGTAGAGCAGTTTGGTGTTACTCGTAAATTTCAGCACCATATTCTCCTGCGATTCGTACTTATCGACTCTAATGAGTGACGTGCAGTAGTTTCTGATGACTTTGTAATCCTGCCATGTGATATCACATGAGCTTAGCAAATGTTGCCTCCAGATTTCATCTCTTCTGTTGATCCATTTACGTGTTCTGCTCCGGATCCACGTATTGGTCCGGCGCGATGCTCGTAATGGTACAACCTTCGACGCTGATTGTATGACCCAGTTAATTTTGTCTTTCAATTCATTCCACGCGTCATTCGCTGAGCTGTGCGTCTGTAGGTCCCAGTCAACGGTTGCTGCTAAGCTGCGCAGCTTATAATAGTCCGTAATAGTGCGTTGAGTCTCTCTTTCTTTAGCGACAATACTGGCATAACATACATAGCCGAATGTTAGGACTGAATGGTCGCTACGGCCCAGTGGAGGATCGTATGCTACTGACTCAACCATCAACTCTTCATTAGTCAGGATTAAGTCCAGGAGTGATGGCTTGTTTGAACCGCGATGTCTGGTTGGTTAATGCACATGGTTATACAAAACTGCCATATCCATGAATTCGAGGAGTTTCGATTTAAATGATGGCCCATTAGGGGACACTGATGCTATTGAAGGAACATTAAAGTCACCCATTATAAGATAGTGAGAGTACTTTTGTGAAACAGCATAGCGGAGGGCGTTTAACAGAATGTTATCGCTGTCTGCTGATGAGTTCGGAGGTCTATAAATAACTGCTAAGAGGCAAGCATCACTCTTCTTCTGTGAAACAACATCTCGACCTGCTAGGTGCAGTCGGCAAAATAGTGCGTCGGGAATAACGAGGGAATTTTCAGTAAGTGCCTCACATTTCAGATAATCTCGATAGTAGAGAGCAACACCGCCCCCGCGAGATGGACGATCATTTCGTATGACTGACATCTCACTGAGTTCAATCTCCGGATCAAGTATGTCGTTTGAGAGCCAAGTAGACCCTGTCAAGATCATCCTGAAGTGCTGCATTGTCACTGGTTGTTCTAATGGCTCACCATATCTTGAGATCATCAGCGGAGAGTAAGGAGTTGGAGGTGATTACTGTCGCGAGATGGTTTATGTAAATCAGGAAAAGTCGTGGACCAAGTACTGAGCCCTGTGGCACTCCGCACTTAACGCCGATTGGGTCAGAGATGACGCCGCGAACTCTTACATTCAGATGTCGTTGAAGCAAGAAGTTACCTATCCAACCGAGGATTGGGTCACCAATCCCACAACACTGCAGCTTTTGAAGGAGAATACGGTGGTTCAGACGGTCAAAAGCCTTTGAGAAGTCCATGTTGCGAGATCCATGTTGTTCTTGTGCTATGATATTGCGTTCCTCCAAGAAGTTCATCAGCGCTTCGGCAACAGTGATACAAATACAGAAATACTACAGTCAAGTAGATGTTGCATAGAACAATGGTCTTTACCTGTCTCAAACCATGCTGGCCAGATCGCCAGCTGACGGAGGATGACATCTAAAGTTGAGCCACAATCCTGTACTGAACATATGTGCTGGCCTTCTCCACGATCAGGTTAGCTTGATCGCTTATCCGTCCGGAATACGTACGGCTTAGTGGCGAACATTTCAGGAAAACGTTTTCCGGAACTAGCGACATCCGACGTCACGTTAACGCTGTTCACTTGAAACAACGCTCCTGTGCGTGTGAACAGTGCGTGAGGACGTTTTCCAGAATTAGTGACCCCCACGTCATGTTAGGATTTCATTCGAAGAAATTAACGGACGGAACTCAGAATTTAACGGACCACGAAGCAGGCCTGCATTCTGTTGTGTAGCTTAAACTAGTACAGGCTTAATGGAACCGTGAATCACTGCATTACATCCGGCGAATTTGCAAATGAATTAGCGAACTTCGCTTTGCTGTATAACGTCACTGACCAAATGATAGCTGAATAGACCGACTTCGAGTCTTTGGGTCTTCCGACAGCCAGATCGCTGACACAATACAGAGAGTAAGATTTGCAAAGCCAATGAACGATTCGTATGGTCGAATGCAGGGTGACTTCTGTAATCGGTGGTCTCATGAAATCCTAGGGGTTTGGCTTCAGAGCAAGGAGATTACCACTGGATAGCAGTGTTTCCAATTGAATGTAGGCAGCAAAGTTCGCAAAAGTTCCGTGATACATTTCTGCCAAAAATCAGACCATATGAGGATTCTTGTGCTAAATCTAGCAAACCGGATTTCCAGCTTGCTTGCAAGTGCGATCAACCCTATTATCTGTCCCTCGATTTCGTCAAGTGAACATCTTGAAAGTGGCATGGGAGGTCGACGAATTCGGAGAAAGTTTACTTGTGCCGATTGCATGCGCGAGGTCGTCGTTTCAAGTGAACAGCTTTAGAGGAAGTCAGTGGTGTGGGAACACCACACATGAGCTATAAGCCGCAGGATCATCTATCAAATAAAGCTCAGAACTGACGAGGGAGTAATTATAACAGTATTATCGGGTATCGAAGCTCCCAATCGTACGGCATGGACCCTTGATTGCGGTCGCAGTGGCAATGCTTTGTTGTTAGTGCACGAAATCTCCAGTGTCAGTGTCTCTGACACCTGGCCCGTAGCCTAAAGGATCACAGGCCTATCTTTTAATACGAAGGCGCGGATTCGAGCCAGAGCTGGGGACCGGGCGATACTCGCAGTATCCTGAGCCCATGCGCGACAGTTGGTGGTTGAGCGGCGGTGAAGTCTCGGTGCTGGATACCAGCGTACTGCTGATACCCCTTCGAATGGTGCCCTGTTGCTTATATACAGACCGGTAAAAGGGGAGTAGTCACGGTCTGAAAGCCTCCACGTGGCGACTGCTAGTAATGATTAGGGTTATCACAACCCAGCTGACAGCAAGGCCAACCTCCCACAGAACCGAATCAACTGTGAGAGTTGAATGCGGGTTAACTAACACACATGAAACAAACTAAATTACAGATTAGCTAGGGCAGGTCCTTTGACACAGCGCATTCTCGTTGTTCAAATCCGGACGGAGGATGACGTCGTGATTTGTACATGACTACTATTGGATGATGATCAAGTACAAGTAGGGTGTCTGTCTGCTTCTGTGGACAGGAGTATGACAGTCAAAGGAGCGGGCGTTCTGCACAAAACTTAGTCGGTGGCTGCTCGCGGCAGACACTGATTGTGCACAATGAACAACCCTACGATCAACAATGAACGGATCCTAGGACTACTGGAAACTCGGAGCTGCAAATACACATTTCAAGGGGAGCGATGGACCCAGGAGTCCAAACGAGATTTTCAGTTGTATCTCCGATTCCCCAACGCCGCGCGAGCAGCTACCCTACGACAACTCTTCCCAGGCGCCCATCAGGAGACCAGCGGAAACTCAAAGGCCGCATAACAGTATTGCCGTAAGCAAGAGACGAGGACTAATGGTCCACGTAGTAACCTTCCCGAAGAAGAGAAAAAGTTTAACATCCTCGACCTCATACAAGACTCCAAAAACGGGGACTCAATATATACCCTTGTCGATAAATATCCGACGCGCATCGTTCGCCACTATACTAATTTACGACGAACACGACAACTTACAACTTTCACGAATCCATTGTTTAGTAGTACTACGGAAAAACCCGAAACCCCAAATCAAAGTACGCAGTAGAACAATGTTTTCCGGTAACCCACTTACTGGAAAAACGATACCCACTGGTGGGACCAGTACGTAGGCCAAGAGCTAGTGGTCATTGACGATTACTATGAGCTGTGGCCCATAAATACTCTGTTTCACCTCTTCGACCGACACGCTTACAAGGTGAACATCAAGGGCTATATTGTAGAATGCATCTCGAAACGAATTACGGTTACATTGGATTTTCACCCCAACACTTACTATGGCAATGGTAACTCCACTCGCCTAGAATGCTTAACAAGTCGAATGCATATAAAACGAAACAATAAAATTCACACTTATTGTACAACTTTGTCTCTTCCTTACATGCTCAAGGCCACTGGCAGCAAGCGGCGATTGCGAAACCGGAAGTAGATCGTGATGTAGAATATTCCTAGTACCCGGCAGAACCGCTGAAGAGCAAGCGAAATATTAATAAACTGTAGCATTAGGCCGCAACGCGTTAGCGAAGTATAATTCGACCAATGATTCCGTCTAGCGTTAGGCGTATTGCAAACGACTAACAGAGCTTTACGTTCTATCGCAAAATCGCGCGAGCACACACTGCGTGTAGGGTAAAATATTCCGCAAAGAGAAATCTCCAAGAGCCCGATAAGTTAGGTAAATCATACTCCTATATGGGAATTCATAAATATATTTCCAGCATTTTAAAACTGCGTGAGCAAACTGTCTTCCAAATTTCCAAACAGCCCACCTTTGAGTCAAACAACCTCTACGTTTCGTTGTATCGCCTCCTCCGTCGTGCAGACGACACAATACACACTCCACCAAGCAACTTGCACCAGACCTCACCCACTTTACTTCCACAGGCCCCATAAATCCACTCACGACTTCTTAAGCATAGTAGGATGGCTAGCAGGTTGCTTCGTTTAAACAACATATCAGAACACTTATTCCATCATTAATAATTACAATGAAAGATTACTTTGTGTTTACTTGATTTGATATGCTTGGGTATCCAAAAATCGTAACATTAAAACATTCCATCTGTGACCGAAATGGGTCCAGTGTCGGTCACTAACCTGACCGATGGAGCTCACTGTTAGCACAAGTGACGGAAGTCTGTCCGACGTGTGACCGAAAATGCGCCGCGGGGGACAATTTTCGGCAACTTATCGGTCACTGCGAAAGAATTTTCCAACATAACTCCGCTCTCTCTCATACTTTTTCATAAATTTTCCCCTATGTTAACGTACCACCGACCCCTTCTCCGCTGATAAATGGCGGCACGCTTGGCGGGGTACTGCACTTATTTTTGCAGAAAATACACGTTTTAAGATAAGTTTGGTAATGCTTAACGAATGGTACATGCGTTTCTCTGACTAGCGCGCAAACGTCCCTCTCATTGATCCTTTGTTTCCAACGGCGGATCTTCTACACTGTTGTAGCCTCAGTGCACATTGGAAAGCTTTGGCACATAACGGCATCTGGGAGTATATTCGGTAAATATACGCACAACTTATGGACAATGGCGCACGCGATGGGTGTACCGCCGAGGCGATACTTGTCATTAACTCCGCGACAATTCAGCTTCTTTACCAGGCTGCTGGTGAACGATATCTGTAAATCATTTCGGACGCAATCCGAAGTACTTTCCCCGCCGATTGACGTTTAAAAATCACCGGAACATTTGTCTGACAACAAAGGATGTACCATTTTGGACATGAAATCAGCTCTTTGCGTAGCTCCAATGTAGCTGTAGCTCCAATGCGTTCACTGGAAACGCGAATAGACACGTCCGCGTGGAGCTCTCGACCACCAATCTGAATTTATCGGCTTCGACGGAGATCTCTAATGCGAAAACACGCTCTACAAGCCGCATTATTTCCCGAGTGTGCTGGGCTAAATTTGCTACATTCCCATTCCCCGAAAAGTTTCATAAGAAGTCTAAAAGTTTGCAAAGAAAGCGCAAAGTTTTGCAGACAGTCCGAATTGTTGCAATACCTCGTGCGATTCACCAGCCGCTCTGAGCCAATCCTCTGACCTTAAGTGTGTTCTCATTGGCCGGATGCTAAGGTTCGGTGCGTCAGTCTCGGGGAGCGAGCGCGCTGCACGTTGACTGGGTGAGACTTGTGGTCATTGATATCGGCAGTGCAACGAGTTTGCATGTGTTACCCCACGTCTGAGAGCAATGAACAGCGGGAACGTATGCGCACGACCGCATCCAAGTCCATGATTCTAACGTCATCGGCATACCTTCTCGCGTTCGAGAGAGTATCTCATCAGACCTTCGTGACCGAGTTGTGGGTGCCTTCGTCAACGGTGATGACTGGCAGCTCGTCGCAACGTCACATACCAAACAGTCTACTCCTGGTTTCGTTGTGCTCCTAATCAGGAGCCGAGTACTACGCAGCCCTACGTTCGTAGGCGGATTCTGTCGGAGGAAAATGCAAATTACATCCTGAATTGGATCGCAAAGGACAGAAATGGACAAGAACATTTCAAAGTCGACAATCGCTCAGCACCTGTAGGGTCGTCTGATTACAATGAAGAACTGCTATGAGGTGCTCGAAGGAATGAACAATGAGTGAACCAAAGGAATATGCAGGAAATTCATTCAACAGTTTATCTAACTTGAGAGCGATGGCAAGTTCTTCATTTTGATGGACCAAGCCAACTTCCACACTTACTGCGAATGTACTCCTGGTCGTGCGCCCAGAAGAGCGAGGGTCTGTTGCAATGTTGCCAACAATAAAAATCACGAGTTGCATTTGATCGGTGCACTCACAATGGAAGGGCGAATGTCGACGACCACCCGGAGAGGATCATTCACTGGTCCCCTAACTCTCGAATGGCTGCAAAGTTATTTAGACAATCTAAAGCGGGAGATGGACCTCCAGCAAGTTGTTGTGGTATGTGATAAGGCACCATGTCACACACGACTGGAAGAACTGTCGTCAGTAGATTGATACCAGGGATTAACCATTCTGAGATTGAGCCCATAGTCCCCGTTCTTCAATCCGATCGAGAATGTTTGGCAGGTGGTGAAGGCCAGAGTGAAGAATGAGATGAGAGTGCACTACGAGGAACTTCTGGCCGGGGATCCCTAGAAACTCATGACGAAGACGGAATGGAGGCTGCCGTTGCTTGAACGCATTGCCGGAGCAGCCACCAACGATATCAGCGTTGTGGGATGTCGTAATGCTATTTGACATCCGTGTACATTATACTAAGTATTTTTTTAGAAAAGTGGACGAGTTTTGCTCACGTTGCTGGCCTATTTTATTTTATGTATTTTGTTATATGGCATATGTCACTGGCAGCACTTAGGGACGCACGGGTATTCAAAGTCCAAGCAAAATATGTATACACGTACGTAAGGTTAGGCGTTCGTATGAGTGTTGGCGCAATATCTGATGTCTAGCGCAAGACAGTGACACGGGACCGGCTTCCAGTGAATCATGTCCCAGTGATATGTTCAGCGTTTAGTCTTCTTCGTGCTGGTATTCGCCGCGACTTACTCGTTCATGGTCAGTCTGATAATGCACTTAGGGTTTCACTATATAGAAAACTAGTATGACAAGTGCTTTATCTAGTCGCGCGTGCTGCGCAAAACTCATTCGACGGTCACTCTGAACAACCCTACCCTCAGCCTTGAGCAAGTTATACGGCTACTGGATGTCACAGACTGTAAGTACATCTTTCAAGAAGAATCAGAAGGAGCGAGCAGAACCCAATGTTTCCAACTGTATCTCCGGTTCACTAATGCAGTCCGGTCAGCGGCATTTCAACAGCTCCTCCCTGAAGCTCACCATGAAGTCTCGAGAACCCCCCCCCCAAGCAGCAGAATAATACTGGCGAAAGTTGGATACCAGAATGAACGAACGCTGATACAATATTTAACAAACCGCCAGAAAAGGTACCATGGACAAACTTATGCAAGAAGCCGAAAAATGGAGCCACAATCTTACAGATGGTCGATAAATATTACCAACTTCATACGTCACTATTCTGAGCGGGGCCTTCAAATTCGGCCGTTGCTGTTACCATCAGAAAATAATCTTACATTAATCATTGCCGATTTATTTACTCCTTGTTTAACTGAATCAGTCTCACTGTTAACGAGGTTATCATACTCGGTTGAGGATATGAGTTACCCTCGAGACAAAGTACTGTAGCCAGCCCGCGGGCATCTCGGCAACACGTTACCAGGTAAGAGGTCGATCGGTTTTGCTTCTTGTTATCATTACCCTCATATTCCTCTCCGACACCCTTCCTTCTCTCTTCCGTGCTTCTTAGCTGCTTCCTTTACATCGGCCTCTTACTAGGCGACTCGAGCGTACAGCCGTCTACGAGGTATTTATTTTGCATCGCAGCTTGTAGGACTAGTTAGTACTAGTCCGCGACGGTGCGCGAAAGTAAGCGCGGATATCAGAAGGCAATGGGAGTCGGACACAGCGGACTGTATTCGATGGGCTACAACAAGAAGCGGACGGATGAAGCGAGGCAAGAGGGTACACGTGAGCGCGGGGACTTACAAGGCAGTTGTGTGTCGAGCCGGTTGTAAGATTAAAACAAGAAGGAGTAATGTACAATCGGTCAACAAGTAAATTGTACATGAAAGATAAGAGTTATCTTTTTGGGCGCTACAGAGCTCCCCCCTAGAAGGCTGAACATAGAAAGCCTTCGAAATCGAAAAGGAATGTTGAAACGAGGTTCGTAAGGCAAAAT
>CALYDF020006192.1:0-13646 GCA_944474145.2 Dicrocoelium dendriticum
GTGGACTGGCAGGCGTAACACGTGTCCGGGCCATCTGACCCTGGTGTGTGAAATAACGGGGCTGAGCGGTTCGTTTCCTTTCCTTGGGCCCTAGACAAGGTGTAGAACACACTAGTTGCTTACTCGGTGTTCCCACTAGATGTGAGCTAAATTGCGAAAGCACTGGGGATCGAACGTAAATAGCCTCAGTATTTTCGTTGATCTAAGGGACCAGCTTTCACAAGCGTACAGTAGGGTCGCACGTACCGTTGCATTGCACACTCTACCGTTCAGGACGAGAGTAATGTCGCGCCGGCGCCATAAGTGGAGGTTAGAAAAACACCTTGTATTTTCATTATACGGTTAGTGATCTTATCTTCAATCCCAGGGGCACTGATACAACTTCCCGGGTAGTTGCATTTCTGAACGCCTTCTAGCTGATCCCCACGAAGGTTCAGCGCAGGAGGTAGTCCAGGTCAATCTTGGGGGAGCGCTTTGCCCTTCGATGGTGCAAAGCAAAGCCCGAAGTGACTGACATCCAGTACTTATCTGTCCAGAGCCGCTTGGCACGGTTGTGAGCTGTGGTCAATATCGTCAGCATATTCCAAGTCAAGAAAGAAATCCTTCTCCTGGGAGCAGATTCACACCTTCTAAGTGGTGTCCTGTGAACACGATCTCCATGACTTCGTCAATAGCGAAGTTGAAGAGGAAAGGTGACAGCGGGCATCCCTGTCTCATACCGCTGGAGATAGCAAAGGGCAGGAACAGCTGGCCATAAGCTCTCCCTCTGCCTGAGCCACGCGCATATAATGCTAGGACAACATTCACATATTTCTCATGTACATCTTTCCTGATTAGACAGTCCCAAAGTGTACATCTATCCACCTTTGATATCCAGCAACACGACAACGGTGGGCCGCCAATATATCTGACGGTGCTCCAACGACTGACGCAAAGTGAAGAGGTGGTCAATGTAGCCACGACTTCAACTAAACCCGGCTTGCTCTTCACGAATATGACTTTCACGAGTGCCAGTCAGTCTGTGAAGGATGACAGAGGCAAGCAAATTAGAGGCGATGGAGATCAGACTGATTCCTCTATGGTTGCCGCATTTCAACCGTGACCCTCCCTTGAAAATTGGGACCATGGCGGAACGACTGCAGTCGGTTGGGATGGTTTCCTGCACCCCCCAGTTTCACTAGTAACTCGTGTAAATCATCCACAACAGCAAGTTTCCCGAATTTGCAGTGGGCTGGAGGTAGATCATCTGGTCCCGCGGCTTTGTTTAACTTCAACACTCCGATCTCACATTCGACTTCTGAGGGAGAGGACGGATCCAAAGGGACAGACCAAGGTGCGCGGCAATCAGTGACCGGCGATAAATCTGACAATTCCGACTGCTTAAATTGCCTTTCAAACTGGTCAGCCCAACACTCCAAACGTTTTGACAAGTTGTGGATACTTTGTCCACTCTCGTCACTTATAGTTTACTAACACAAGATCCCCTGCTGCCTGTTTCCCGTATCAGACGGAAAAACTTACGATGGTTTCCAAGGGCAGCGGCTACTTCCATCTCTGACGCACGATGAGACCACCAAGATTCGCGGTCTCTCTTCAGGCTAGCACGGAGTCTTGCCCGGAGCTCTTTGCGAGTTCTATTGTGTTCACTTCCAGCTGGGATATGCCAGTGAGCATCGATAAGTTCCAGAGACTGAGAAGAGACTGATGATGTTTATTAGACTTATCACAACAGGAGTTGCCTGCTGCCAGTATGTTCTGGTGCGCATGAGACCAGTGGCGTACAACTACTTTTGCCACCCGGAGCATGGGTGATGTGTTCGCCCTGATTAAAGTCAGAATAGACCCGTGAAATTCACATAATTAGCTTAGGATGAAGTGCACATTAGTTTTTATTGAACTGAATGATCGATTGGGACACTGTGTAAATGTGGTGAAAGTGACCACAATGGGATAAGTAAGGAGACTGCTGGGAAGAACGTTTGCATGCTAGATACTCAAGGAGCAAATGTGTTGTTGATCATACAGGATAGCAATAACATCTTCATCCCTCAGCCTTTTAGGATATCTTTGCGTTTATATTTAATATTGAACAGCCGACGGAAATAAAAAGGAACCCGCCCCTGTCCCCTGCCGCCCATGGTGAAAAGTTCACCCCGCCCCCATATGCTACGCATCTACATGAGACCAGTGAGCTTCAATTGTATCCAGCGAGCGCTTACTCAACTCGCATGACAGCACAATTATAAATAAATAAATAAATAAATATTTTATGCTCGACTATGCGAGGCACGCCTATGGAGGCATGATCAGGTACGGTAAGCATTCAGATCAGCTACATTCGTCCCATGGCTGGTGTCAACACGCTAAAATTATCGTAATTGTTCGGCAAAACGCATCCACAGGTCAGCACATAAAGTGTGTTTTATAAATCATATCTGAAGCTAGGAGCCGCTGCACTCAGGTGCTAACGTACCCCGGTACGCTGAATTGCTAACTGCCCAATGACGCCAATTGCCCTGCTGGCAGGGGTGAGATGCGGCACAGAGGCGCGACATGTCTGTTTACAATCGTAGGGCACACCGAGCCGTTCGGTTGTGAGAAATGAACGTTAGCAAACACCACAGCCGTTATGGACCTGTCATGCGGGGATCGCATGGCAAGACCAAAGGAACACCGTTCGGCTGTGAGAACTGAAGGTTAGCCAGACACCACAGCCGCACTGAACGTGTCATGCTTGGATCGAGCGGTAGTCAGGCTTCACGCAGGTGAAAAAACCACCAAAAGGGTTCCCTGTGATGTGGTTGGTGGGTCGTTGTGCTAGCACTCGAGCAAAACAGCCTGGCCGTATGTGATGACCGGTCGGTGGGAGCCGTAGGGCTATTGCCACAACAGCTGTTATCGTCTCATGACTGGCTTCCAACAAACCTGTAATCTTTTAGTTGGCTGCTTTCGCTGCTAAAGGGAATCATGCTGCCGGGAGCACATTGTAAGTTTACAGTGTTATTCGCTTTACCATTTTGCTCGTGTGTGTGTGTGTATTACAGCGGAAAATCCACCCTTAATGGGTGCATAAAAACGAATTCTTGACTTGACTTGATGTGACAATGCTCTTAGAATTCAGTCTGCCTAGACGCACTGGTGGTACCATTAGACAGCACACCAATTTCGTCGTGAATGCAACTATCGCCACCAAAGTCAGACACTTGCTTGTTGGACCAATTGATCAAGCCTTCGATGGTGTTTCTCGTGTACAATGCAGAATATACATTGGTTCATTCCTTTATTTATAATAGCATGCAATGTGAGAAATGTCTGGAAATAGCAACGAAATTAGATGTTTGCAACATTAAACCAAGAGGACGGCCTTGCAACGTCGCGGATGAAGTATCAGCTTGCGCGGTTGCATAACTGCTATGCAGTAACAGTCATCTCAGCCTTCGGTAACTCGTACAACCACACCGCATGCTGTGCATCGGATATTGAAGGAAAATATTCCCTCGTCACTGTGTACTGTAAGTGCAAGTGTTGAACGCATACGATTCACAGGAGCGCCCGTCTGTTTTAAACAGTCAGGACATGCATAGCATTTTGTTCACCGATGAGGCGGTGTCCCCAATAAATAGCAAAGAGACGTAACGGGTTTGGGCAACAACGAACCCACGGCTCTGTAGCGACGCACGCATGCAACATAGCGCGAAGCTCATGGCTTGGGTTGGGATGACTGGTCCAAAAATCACTGGGATCATTTTTCTTTTCCAGGAGTGTGCCCGGTAGGTTGTTGTTTAACTGTATCAATCTCTGACATTTCTTAGCATCCTCGTACATGGAAATGTTGCAGAGCAGCGTCACTCCGCAGGTACAGTCGCAGGTTATTGAGTAACATTTGGTGGCGTCAGGGCGGCGCACCTACACATTCGGCACAATCGATTCTTGCCTACCTAAAGGAGGCATTCACTGGACAATGGACCGGTCGCGGAGGATCGATAGAATGGCCTGCTCGATCACCAGATCTGCATCCCATGATTTTTCCTATGGGGGTCTTTGAAGCGCAGCATTAATAGGGCGAAACTCAAAAGCTTGGATGAATTGAAGGAGAACACTGTGAACGAATGTAGGCATGTTTCGTTAGAGACATTGCAGAACGTGCTCGCCCACACCATCCGGTGAAGGCTATTCTGTAAGCAAAAAGACGGAGGGCACTTTGAACATCTAATTTCGTTGCTATTTCCAGACATTTCTCACATTGCATGCTATTATAAATAAAGGAATGAACCAATGTATATTCTGCATTGTACACGAGAAACACCATCGAAGGCTTGATCAATTGGTCCAACAAGCAAGTGTCTGACTTTGGTGGCGATAGTTGCATTCACGACGAAATTGGTGTGCTGTCTAATGGTACCACCAGTGCGTCTAGGCAGACTGAATTCTAAGAGCATTGTCACATCAAGTCAAGTCAAGAATTCGTTTTTATGCACCCATTAAGGGTGGATTTTCCGCTGTAATACACACACACACACGAGCAAAATGGTAAAGCGAATAACACTGTAAACTTACAATGTGCTCCCGGCAGCATGATTCCCTTTAGCAGCGAAAGCAGCCAACTAAAAGATTACAGGTTTGTTGGAAGCCAGTCATGAGACGATAACAGCTGTTGTGGCAATAGCCCTACGGCTCCCACCGACCGGTCATCACATACGGCCAGGCTGTTTTGCTCGAGTGCTAGCACAACGACCCACCAACCACATCACAGGGAACCCTTTTGGTGGTTTTTTCACCTGCGTGAAGCCTGACTACCGCTCGATCCAAGCATGACACGTTCAGTGCGGCTGTGGTGTCTGGCTAACCTTCAGTTCTCACAGCCGAACGGCGTTCCTTTGGTCTTGCCATGCGATCCCCGCATGACAGGTCCATAACGGCTGTGGTGTTTGCTAACGTTCATTTCTCACAACCGAACGGCTCGGTGTGCCCTACGATTGTAAACAGACATGTCGCGCCTCTGTGCCGCATCTCACCCCTGCCAGCAGGGCAATTGGCGTCATTGGGCAGTTAGCAATTCAGCGTACCGGGGTACGTTAGCACCTGAGTGCAGCGGCTCCTACCTTCGGACATAGTTAATGAAACCTCCTGTACACGTGCATGTTCGGTGTCCACGCATGTGCTCCAAATCGAGCGACAGTTCTGGACGCAGCCTGTCCTGCATTAACGTATTGCAATATGATCGATTTGTGTGCGAGCAGTTTCGTTGTTTGGATGCGCCAAGTCAGCCTCCTGTTTGGTGCTTTGTCGGCAATTAGTGTTAACAAGAGATAAGCAAGCGTCTTCGCACAAATTATGTAACCGCTCACCTTTATCATTACGGGAGCTTACACCGTGTTTGCCGCCCTGCTGCAGTTCACCAGTGGATAATATTCGAACTTGAGCTTTCATATCCCCAGTCCGCACTGCACTGTCCGTGCTACTTTTCTGGCAAAGGAGCTCATTCAGTCGGCGATAGAACTCGTCTTTTACCTGGATCATCGCCTGGATCATCGCCTGTGAGTCCAGTGAGACTCCGAAGCTTTGCATGTGTCAGCCAATCGGACCGCACACATCCGGCTACTGAGTGGCATCCAATCAACTAGAGCAGCTAGAGCGCAGGAACTCAGGACAATATCAACAACGACTTGGCTGGTGCTCGAAGCTTCATCATCACCGGATAGGTGCATTGAGGAATTGCTGCTAGTGCTACCTGAAGGGGATCACAAAGTGAGCACAGAGTTTGAGTCTTGCAGGCGGGTCTCTGATAAGCAGAAGATATATATCCAGGTCATTATTTTTCGGGCAAATGCTGCCTGTTGACCTATCGGTAGCAATGTGTGTACATTGAGGCATGCCAATCTGAAGGATGATCGAGGGCTCTAAATGGAAGCCAATGAACTGGGCTTGACCGCTTGCTTGGGCATGGGTTTGTCGACAGGGCAGGAAGAACGCTCCACGTTCACAGGTGGGTTGAAACTAGAAGGTAAAAGCCTATCAAAGCAACACAGAGGAGGGCCATGAATTGGGAGTTTGAAAACAGTGGGGATGACAGTGCATCTGTAACGGAACAGTAAGAGTGGAAAAGCGTAAGAGGAGAAATAAGATGAGAAAACTTGAGCAGTCGTATGTAAAACCCCTATCCACCCTGCTCATTGCAGCAGATAGGGCACCATTAATTATCCTCTGCGATGGCCAGAGCATCAGGAAATTGTTACGGGACTCATATTGTATTTGCAGGATACTGTCGGGTTGTCCAGGCCTAGACAGGAGAACGATTAGGGTTCTCAACCAAAGCCTTTGGTTCAAAAACCTAACAGCAAGGCAGCGAGTTTTGCCATGGGCTACATTGAGTCTGTTTTAGGGAATTAGGTGCCACCCTCATTTCAACCCCCAACCTGGAGAACCAGGAGGCTGAGTTTGTCTGGCCTCTAACCATTGACCAATCTGGTATGAGTGGCTCTGAAGGTGCAAAAAAGCACCACCCAGCATAGCTCAATGGATCTTTGAAGCACGCAAACCATCGCACCACGGTAAGGTCCAGCCTCATTGCAATGGGTCTGACTTGACAAGTCATTGTTTGTTGACTTTGGCAAAAGAGGCATTTAGCAAGTATACCAACAGTTTATTTCAAAGTCACAATGCGACCATCATTTGAAATGCAAGCTGTGAGGGCTAATCGTGAGTAAGCAACTATCACCAACATGAGCTGTTTAATGTTGATTAGAAAGCCACACGATCTGTTAGACGTCAGCTGTTGGATAAATAACCTGATGCATCACCATCTTGGCCGAGATTAGCTAGCATCGCCCAGATGGTCCTGTGCTAATGTAGCTTCATGCTACATTCATGTATATGATGTGGGCTATGAAGAAAAGTAATCTGATGACACCAACTTAAAACGGCTACGTTTACAACTACAACAACCAAATGACCACCAAACTCACACATTTCGGAACCGAATAAAACTTGATATCTACATGAGCTTCTCCACATAAGTGCAAAAGCTAGACAAACTTAGAGGTCTCCAAGTGTCGGCAAATGTGCAATGTAAAACGGTGGCTGAGGAACTTGTTCTTGAACGAGTTAAGGATAGGTGATGCACTTCGAAAAGCGTATTGATCCCGATTTAACACGAATTAATCTAAGCATTTCGCTGGCAAATATTGTGGCCACACAGCTTTAGACCACATGCTGGATCCTTGATTAACTGGTTGCATACACTCCAGTTCATCTTTAAGCATAACATGCTGACCGCACGTTGTGAGTCCTCCTCATCGTACATTCTGAAGACGATAACCTTGAGACCATCAATCACAAATTAAAAAAGGGGATCACATTCCAATGCTCATATGACATCCGTGACTTAACCACCTAATCAATGTTGGAAAAGCACTCAAAACAGTTTAACCAATTGATCTGTTGTACAGTAATCTAACCTGTTATTGTAACGACCTGATGATGAATTAATCGAAAACTATTGTTTCTCGAAAGCTTACCCAAACATTTCCTCTTTGGAATTAGGGACCCCGTTAGACAGCCCTCAATACCGGTGCTTTTCCTTTGACCAGTAGCCAAACCGGCAAAATGATGTAAACGGATGAAAACAGCCGCCACTTCCGGGGTATGGTCAACATACTCAATCGAGGTACGTTCCATCACTCCAAAAAACCTACCAGCGCAAACGTATTTGTTCCCACTAGGGAAGAAAGGGACGATGGATGTATCGCGGATGAAATTTCAAATGCCTAACAGTTTCCCGTAGGTAAAGATTGAGATCGAAAATGGATGTATCAAAACAGAACCGCACAGCGGTGCATTTACCGCAACTTTCACGCGTGTCCCAGTAACTCGGTCAAATCATTTAATGTAGTTGGTGAAATGCACCAGCAGAATTCGGGTACCTAGGAACGGAGATGGCAGGATGCAGAAGTAAGTTCCACGGCTGAGATACGTGAATGGAGAACAAGTTCCGGCAGCATTCCGACCGGCTGTACTGTGTGACAACCTTCAAATAGTAACCTTCAATGGGTGTTGTGGCTGAGTTGCAATGAGATTCTGCGTGTGTGGTTAGGATTCTTGAGGATATACTACCCCAATATGATATCACCTCACAGAAGACGATATTACTCACTTAAAATTTAGAGTCTTTCGTTTAAACTCGTAATGGAGGTGAAGCAATCCCTTAAAGTTTACCTCGCCCTTCCTTGTGGATTAGCAGGAGCATTAAGGTCGTTTTTTGCCAAGGGTGCCTCACCTGAATGGTGTATTCTATATGAAGACGCAGGTTGCTGCAAGCTAACATAACGAGATTGCACTTTCCAGCCCTCTAACTCTTTTCTGAATCATTCGCGCAATTTCCATGGCACGCTTCCTTTGCTACACTCATTCGAACCAACTCGACGAGCGCTAGCCAGTTCAATCCGCCTCTTGAATCTATGCTGTGGGGACCACCCTTTACGATACGTGCCGCCTGAGTCGCACTCGCACTCCCAAAGCTATCGTTTATTACAACGCGGGATCCGGAAAACAAGCAACATCCAAACCTCGCTTAACGTCCACGTGCGCCCGTCCACACATACGACTGCATTATACAACCCAACTGCAGTACCCTCTGTGTTTGAAAATCACCTGCCCCAGACGCGTTAATCGATCAATTTCCAAAATGACAGTAATTGACACTATCGGAAATAGCAGTTAGCTAATAAGCGTAGCTCCAAACGAGGTTTCAATGGAGCCCATAATTGGAGATGTTAGATGTAAGAGTCTTGTGTAAACACGAATGGCCCGTGCGTTTTTTTAGTACAAACACCGCCATCCCAAGTGCAGTAATCTTTCTCAATAGCATGGGAGAGAGCGGAGCAGCTCCCCAGATCTCTATTGGTTTTGTTCTACATGTCTGACCATACCGATTATCAAGTGTGCTAACACTAGTCGATGAATAAGATCGGTTACTAGAGGAAGCCGAGCAGCGAACGAACGCCAAGTTTTATTCGCTAGAGGAGAGAATGCACGAGGAAGAAGTGGAAGGCTCGAACGAAAGCTGCGTACGCGATTCGTTTCTTCAGAATTACCATCGTCAATTTTTCCACTGCCTTCTTCTCCTTCCAGTTTGAGTGTGGGCAGGGGCTGTGGTAGTCAAGCAGTCAATATGACAACCATCATCGGCCGTCACATGAGACACGCGACCGATTGGTGCACATCAGCTTCTATCCGTATCAGGAGTGGAGCGCAAGCGGTTAACTCAATCACATTGAGCCGATTGCCTTTCTGTGTGACACCATTCGATACAGAATTCTCGAGACAGACTGAAAAGCCTAAGCTTATTCCGATCCAGCGTTTCTCTAAACAGCTGTGAAAGAATGTGTGATCTCTAAATCTGTGTTCAGCGCTGTGTTCAGATTCAGTTGGCAAGTTCCAGTCACTCGCCATTCCTTGTGACCTTGTCAGCCAGTGGGCCTCCATAACCCATCACACGGACCGCACGACCCAGCCGACAGCTCGTTTGACCTTGCAACCACCACGCTCGCCTGACCGATGTGCGTCGCTCTCAAAGCCGGAAAAGTGCAGAACGCTAACCAAGCCACTAGGTCAGGTAACGACACCACGTTGAATGGCAGAAATGCGAAACCGAAAAGGCTCCAAGCGAAAGGCATTTGCGGGTTAGGAGAATGTCATCGAGTAGTTAAAATCGGTCTGACTTGCTCGCACTGTTTGGAATGATGTCATCCAAAATGTGCAAATGTGTCCCAACAACAGGTACGAGAGCGAAATAGCTCCCAAGATGCAGTTTGGATCTATACTGCATGCTCCACCATCTCACTCGTTAAGTGCTTGCTTATCCAAGCTTAGAAGTGTGACCGGTTAACCGCAGAAGCGGAGCAGAGGATAAACGAAATGATTATTTCAATGGAAGCAAGTATGCACCACGGAAGCGTAGCGGCTTCTAAACAACGGAATGCTGCACAATCCGCTTACTCTGAACCGCAATCAGCCGCATTTACATCTCAGTTGTCTTCGCCAACTTTGGTAGAAAATCAGGCGAAAAAAGATTGTACGAACGAGAGTCAAACAGTACTCACGGCAACTGAAATCAGACATCACTCGAAACGTTTGCTTAAGCAAATTCCACTGGACCTGACATTTAGCATTAACAAGGATAAAGCAGCCGAACACCAACCCTCGGTACCTGTAGCTGAAATGTTTCTTGTCGAGACAAAGCCCCCTGAAACATCAGTTACATATGCAGATATTGCTGCAAAAGTCCCTCTGGAGGCTGCGGTTGCGGCCTGTTCTGTTGTAAACACCGTTGACGCGAATAGAGGGACAAACAGCAAACAATCAACACTTGTCAGCAGGTCAGGATAAATGAGTACCATACCTTGTAAATCAACGAAAAAGGGATCCAACAATAGTGCCCGTACTGTTGTATGCTCAAATGTCTCTGAATCTACCGCCATCACATTGCAGGATAAGTTATTGGACGACCAAGTCCAATGGAACTCATTGTGCGTGCTGATGAGTGTCAAAGCCAAGCCCATAAACTTATTACGAATTACTCAAGTTCAAGTTCAAGTTCACTTGGGACCGAAACGATAGGATAATCCCGTGAATGTTCCTTCTTTTGCGTATCGTCGGCTCGGGAATTGACAGGTCTGCTTGAGATGTTGAAAAGAGTAAAACAAAGACCGCACCAAACCCTGTAAAACCAATTACTGCCCCCATTTTCCTGCCCAGCAGTCCCTGCCGGGCCGGTTTATGTGAAGTAAAAAGTGAAGGGTAAGCTAAGAAAACAAGAGGAGGAATGTCAGCTAAATAATGATAAAATCAAGGTATGAGAAGAAACTTAAAACAACGAACGGAAAGTTAAAGATGCAAGTCGGTTAGGAGAAGGGGAAGGTTTGGTCCTGCCACCCAAGAGCATCTAAATGACGCTCGAAAAGCTGTACCGTAGATTCCCTAACGACGTGCTTCGGAAGCGAGTTCCCACGTTAAATACCTCGACGCGAGCCCGGTTTATCTAGTATGTGCGCAACGTGACCTCCAAGCATACATCCAAGAACAGATTAGTTCTGCGGAAAACACTGACCGTGATAGGATGTCTGAACACATTTCCATCAAACCCGAAACACACCCTGATCAAGCAATTACTGCCCACGTTCCCAGCACTAGCAGTCCTCGCTGTGTAACTTACGTGAAATAAGAAATAAGTAGAAAGTACATGAAAGATAAAGGGGAATGAAAGTCATTTAAATGAAGGAAAACACCGAAGAGTGAAGAGAATGACGGAGTAAGAACTAAAAGTTTGAAGATGGATATGGTAAGGAGAAGGGAAAGGTTTCGTATTGCCACCCAAGAGCGTCTAATCGATGCTCGAAACCCTTAACCGTAGGTTCACTCACTACACTTTCTGGAAGCGAGTTCCAGCGCTCGATAACTCTACGCGATAACCGAGTTTCCGCCCTGATCCGGTCAGAACGCGGCTTGTGTAGCTTCATGGGATGACCGCGAAGACAAGGCAACCTAGCTGGGCTAAATAGCCAGCTCAAGTCCGGTCCAACCTTCCCCGTTAAAATGCGGTAAGTAAGGATTAAGTCTCCTCGAAGCCGCCGGTAGTGCATTGAATACATACCCATGCTAAGTAGACGCTTGGGGTATGATTGCCCCCGTAACCCCTCGACCAATTTGATACCTACTCTCAAAACCCTCTCGAGCTCCATTTTGTCTCGAACAAGGCAGGACGGGCAAGCCTGGACGCAGTATTCCAGATGGGGCCGAACGAAAGCTGAGAACAGCTTCACAAATATGTCAGCAGTTAAGACCCTGAAAGAACGGCGTATTGCACACAACATTCTGCAACCCCTACTAGCGGCCTTCTTCCAGTTGTCACCAGAATGCAAAGACGAGGAATGGACGACGCCTAGGTCTACCTGGTTGCAGACAAGGGGGAGTTCGACCCCACTGATTACGTAGATCGAAGGCGGGAAAGTTGCTCCTATACGAAGGACGGAACACTTTGCATGATTAATGGGCAGTAGCCACAAAGTAGACCTGGAAAGATATGTACACAATCTGACCAGTATACGACTAGACACCTTACAAAGGCAGGCGCTTTCATTGGGTCTTAGGTTTAGCCATCCACAAATTAATGATCACTGACTAGAAATCGAAACTCAAGTTGAATATCTTAACAGCCAGACAAGTGATTAAGTAGCCACTTCCAAAACCAACCTCGAACAACTTAACTCGGACTTGGTCAACATTTCCCTACAGTATAAACGATACCCCATGACACATTCCCGGTTACTAACAAAGGCACGCATCGAAGCCATAAGAGAACTTCAGCAAGACGAGAGAATCATAATCACCAAACCAGATAAAGAATCAGGAGCCGTGATCATGCACCGCGCAGAATACGTACAAAAAATGAAGCTTATCCTCTCGGACTCCTCCAAATTTGTACGAAATGAAGGAGAGAAGGACAACACAGATTACACAGAAGCCCAATAGACAAGGTGTTTGAAATCACTGGTCAGTGATAGCCACATAACTAAAGAAAGATAAGAAAGGATAAGACCCAACGGCTCTATAATTCCTAGACTTTACGGACTCCCCAAATTACACAAGCCGAGTGCACCATTACGACCGATATGGGATATGAGAAACTCACCATATCACAGCATCGCAAGATTGTTAATGTCTATTTTGGATTTTATTAAGAAAATGATAGCCCTTCATCAACTTACGGACACTTTCCAATTTGTGGAAAACGTTAAAATTATAGACATATTAGGCTATGGAATGTTATCTCTGGGCCGAGCATCTCTGTTCACGAATGTCCCACTTCTAGAAACAGTCAACTTTGTTTGTACTTACCTTGAGCAGCATAAGAAAAAGATCAAAATACCAACTGTCCACTTAAAGCAGCTATTACTCAGATGCAGTTATAACATCCAATTCCAATTCAACAATGAATTGTGCAGACGAGTAGATCGGGTAGCGATGGGCTCACCTCACTGACCATCATCATCATCGTCCTCAACAGCAGTACATCAGACATTTGAACTGATGCTTCGCTGCCATACAACCATGAGGAACTATGAAATAAAGAGTAAGAAGAGGAGGAGAAAGGGGACTTACCTGAAAACCTTAATGCCCTAAGCACAAATTCAGGGTCAAGGCGCCTACACCTTGTGTAGACAACATACCGTCACAAACAGCTGGCTATCGTGCAAAGATAAGGCGACATCGGCGAGACAGATTCCTTGCGGCTTCCACTGCCACGCATCATAATCAACCATTACCCCCCAGATAACTCAGCACCAAACACACTTTAAACAGGCAATCCCACTAAGAGACGGAAGCAGACGCGCCATTGGTGCATACGGTAAGCCATGTCCTGTAATGTCTCGAGCCAAGCACAAGGCGAGTCACGTGGACTCCAGCCCGGAAGGCGAGACGGACCAACGGCACCCAGTTTGGTCGTCAGTGACTTCATTTCTCGCTGCCAAGTCAACTTCTGTCCACCTCGGGCCTTGCGCCACCCTACACCTGGCAGACTAAACAAGGCCCTCCTAGGTAAGCGGTGACCAGGCATACGTAGCACGTGCTCGAGCCAACGCAACTTA
>CALYDF020006193.1:0-13617 GCA_944474145.2 Dicrocoelium dendriticum
GCACACTAGGTCTGTCTGATTCAGGCGCTCGAGATTGCATGTGCTGCAGCACCATGCGCTCCATGTCGATGGAGTACAACCCATTGGCGTCTGTCGCTTCCGCAATTGCTGTTTCTTCTCTACATGCACGAGGACTTTCTCTTGCACATTGGCAATGGCCGTCGTACTCAGATCGCGCCACGCAAGTCGATTAACTGCTTCCGATGCCCATGAACTGCAGTCAAGATTAGAAGGTGAGACGATCACTTTGATCATGTCTGGTAACGTAGCTTTGGTTTCCCCACATGCTGCTCCCCAAACACAGTTGACCAGATAATAGCTGCTTCGGTATCCGCGTCTCATCCATACGCCACATATGACGGAGACATCTAAGGTATATCAGAAACAGTATACAGTCCACTGCATAGGTTTCACTTCGGTGCAACACCATGTCTGCAACTCTGTCGCCCCATCCGATGCGCAGCATACGTTGCAAAAGTTGTTGATGAAACCGCTCGATATATTGCACATCCCGCCGGTACATTGTCTACTTTTCACTGCCATATAGAAAAACGGACAGTACCATGGATTTGTACACCATCAGCTACCCAAGATAACAGAAGCGGGAGGTGGTTTCCAATACATCATCACCAATGCTGCCTTGCGCCAATATTGAAGAATGCACCTCCGGTGAAGACTGAAAGAGACAGACAGATTTTCTTGTGTTGATGGTGAGTCCAAATTTGGCCGCTGTTGAAGCCACAGCCCTAGTCATACGCTGCAACACATCCGCGATGTGTGCAAACAACACACAGTCGTCAGCAACATACGGATAGTTGTCTCAAAGACTAGGGTTCCCGAACCGAAACGACGGATGCTCAGCAACCCACCATCAATACGGTACTCCACCTGAACACCGTAAACACAAGCCGCATCAAAAGCACATGACTTCATGGCATGAGGATAAATATTAAACAGGACAGGAGCTAAGACACAGACTTGCTTCACACCAGAGACAACTGCAAAGTCATCCGAGGTCTGTCCACTCAGCTGCACCCTCATCCGCATACTACTATGCAAAGGTTTAATTAACCGCACAACGTGCGACGATGGGTAACGGACCTGACCTAACTAGAGCAGAGTAGCTAGTTGCCGAAAGCCAATAAACCCGACACAAATGCTTTTGTCGGTACATCCAGGAGTAACCCCAAGCCGAATAACGCAGCTGTGCTCAAGTTAATCAAGTGTCATAGAGCAACTCCTGGCTGGTCAGAATGCGAGGTACGGTGGCGAAGATACGGGGTCAGGTATGCAGCCAACCCTCCGAATTTGAGGATAAACGACACACGAATGTGACATGTAGTAATACTCCATGTGTGTTGCCTTGGGGGCTGGAAGTATGATCGATAAATGCGCGAGTGTGTAACACCTTGGCAAATCTTAGTCGCGTGCAATAAAGATGGTGATTTCTTGCCGCATGCTTTTTGCCACATTATGGCGCCCATGGGGAAGCCCATAGTATTGGGATTACCTTGATGTCACCCATTATAGTGTAGTGTGGCTGTTTCTGAAGCATCGTGATGTCTACCGTTTTACTGAGTAACTTTTCTGTCTGAGAGGAGTTCGGTGGTTTGTAAACAACTGCTAAATGAAACGCATTACAAATCTTCTTTAGTGGTCTACTTTCTAGACCTGCTACCTTCAGTCGGTAAAATGGTGCTACAGGAATAACAAGGGGAACCTCAGTAATTGTCTCACACTTCAGCAAATGCTGATAATAGATTGAAACACTGCCAACGCGAGATGGACGAAAACTTCGGGTAACTGATATTACACCGAGCTCAGCTATGGATCCGGTATATCCTTTAATAGCCAAGTTTCAGTCACTGTGGTGATGCCCCAAGTTGTTTCATGTCGATGGCTTAGCAGCAGCTGTGTTTGTTGAGGTTTCAGGACTCCGTCCTCTGTATTTGACTGATACAACTACTACCATCTGCTGACATTTTCTGCAATGAGTGTTTGTGCGGTTGGTTGATCTGAGGTAGAAACACCTGGGACTGTCTCATCTGTGCCTGGGGTTTGTACTTTTTGAGGGAATCAACTTAACCGTCGTGCTATTAGCCCACGCACAGATAGCCACAGGGACCAGCTGCTATGGTGGTTTGGGGAATAAACAAGACGCGTGAGGTCAATATCCACGACGTCTTGTTTGCGATAGAGCTCTGTGATATACCTCTATTCCTCATCGTTGTGCTTTTGTCTTTCACCGTTATCGTCATGCATCAGTTTTGGCAAGTTATGAACCAGTGCCACTTTTTACATCACATTTTGTCGTGACGCACTCTGGTGGGATTTCCGTTGCTGGCATACTGCCCATGACTTTTCCGAAAAATGCGGGCACTGACGGTAGAGTTCACTAGAAGGTAGCTTGTCATTAGAACATCTTTCAGGGCGCGTGAGTTGTCAGATGTTACTCGCAGTAACCGAGGTTCCCCTAAGTGTGGTGAAGATGGATTTCGTGAAAAGCGAGTAAGGCTAGTTGGAAGAAGGTTCAGTCCAAGCGAGCAGCTTATCTCAGCCTAGCCGTTTTGTTCCTCGACTTGACTGCCTTCTAACAACTAGCTAGTGGTTACTTGAAAGCTTGAACATACCCACGTTATTACCTTTTGCTTGTGTGGTAACTACTTGTTCTGCGGTTCCTTGTGGGTGAGGAGGTGTCTTATGGGTCTTTGGATTATCATGTGCGTAAGACAGGCTAGGATTACAGCAAGACTGCTTCTGTTCAATGTTGTTAGCCGCACTATCTGTAACGATCAACTGTCGTTGTCCTGCTGATAACGGTGATCACGCAATTTATGCGTAGCTCATCATGCTTTTCAGCACTTCATGAGACTTGAGAAACTGTTCAACCGGCTTATCTTTACTGTTTTGTGTCATCAATGATGTCCGTTTTTCGCCGGAATGTCCGGCATTTGTACTGGATAGTTTTGCATTTCATCAGCTCTATGATTGGGATAATAATACACTCATGCACATCGCGAGTTAAGAGTTTTTTCCCCCAACGCCACGACCAGTTCCCTATGCACTGCTGATGTAACAGCCAAAGTTTCCATATCCCCAAACGCGCATGAATAATCCCATGGGAATATCTGAACATGTCACAGAAGCAGAAACTCGTTGTCAGTACGCTGCTCTTCCCGTTACGTTTTGTTTTTACGTTTGTTCTAACATCGGTATTGGCAAGAAGCGGGCATGTGATTTGCGATATACTCACTTTTGGCCGTTCGTTCAAGCTTCGATTGGCCTTACGTTCCATACAAAATTTCCCTTTAAGAACTTTAAAAGTGCAGATGATGTGAATATAGTGTCTAGCGCGAGGACGTCCTCACCTCGCAGGCTAGCCACTGTCAGTGACAGTGGAAGCTTGTTTGTGCTATATCCAAACTAGGTTGCAAACTATGTAGCTCAGCCAACGTCCCCCATGTCTCAGTGGCTTAAGCTGATGGCTATTTGGCATCTGCCTCTAGCGATCGTGGGTTCGAGCCCCAATCGGGGACCAAGGGAATGCGCACCACTGATGAGCCCCAATAGAGCGAAACTCGCTTGGTTCTTTTCCGGACTAGGCTGTGCTATGTAGCTTGTGAAATACTAGGACGAATACCATAAAACTTACAACTAAAATCCTGCTACTCGCGAGCAATATAAAAACCTTTCAGCGGGCGGAATATCCTGAATTCATTATATTTCGCCTATTCCCATTCAACCGCATACATACTATTAATGAAAACTTTAAACCAGCGGTACTGAAAAGGAAGCAATAACACGATTCCATAATCGGCTGTGGCAGTGCGTCTACTGGAAAAATCACATCACGAGACAGAGCAAAACGGTCCACATATTCCAGTTGGTTGCATAGGTTAGGCTTTAAACGCCGGATGGCGGCAGCCTCAGCGAACCTTAGAAGCTTAGGAGTACTTTGCCTGATATGAAATATGAATACTTTTCGGGGGTTTTGGCACATTGTACAGTTGAACAGATGCCTAGCATTTGAGTTTGCGGGTAGTTTTCCACCAGTTAATGCTAGATTAGTTGAGAGGTGCTCCAAAATCCGCGTTGACAACCTTCTCTCAGTCCAGTCTATGTACATGCTACCGCATGTACCGTTAAACTGGTGGACACAGAAGGCGGTAACTTGAGAGTAAGGCCAGTCTAGGCTCGATTCGTGCAGCAACGTTCTGGTTTGGTGCTGCAGCACGAGCTCAGCTGCAGGGTAGCACCGCTTTATGGACTGGCGTAAGCGAAGACAAAATCTTCTATCATTCTGTTCCTCTTTGTACAGTAACTTAATGATGCCCTGCTTCTTAGGAACCTCAACCGGTTTTTTCTTTCTGGCTGTTTCTGTCCCAAACTTCGTACTAAACTTATCAGGATAACCTTTGGCTTGTAAGCTGGAAATGTAATTCTTTCTCAATTGATTCTTCCGAACATATTTCTTGGGCTCTCAAAAAAGAAGTACGTACCTTTGAGTGTTTGTGACTCAAGGGACATTAGCTGTTGAAATTTAAGTACTGTCCAGTCCAACTGGATTTATGATAAATCGACCCAACGAGTGGGCTATCTTATCTTCTCTCGAAGGCTATGTCCAATTAATGGAACTTGTCTGCTTATTCGTTTTCTATGGTGAATTCGATCTCCGGGCGACAACTCTCAAATGCGTCTAGTATGTTGTGGTAAGATGTGCTTTTTCCTGTAGTGGCACCGCCATAGCCGATTATCGATTCTTGTTGTTGATTCCCTTTCAGTTCCGCTAGTTTAAAGTTTCCACTATCAGTATGTATACGGGTGAACGAGAATACGGGAACTAGACTGAATTTTGGATATCCCGCCGGTGGAAATGTTTTACCTTCGTACACTTTTAAAGACCTTGTGTTTATAGTCCACTATACATTTTTTCCAGTTAAATGCTTCTATGGCGCCTTCAAATTCCTCCACAAGGAGATAGTGTTCCTCCATACTATTAAGGACAATAATAATAATAATGAGTATATTTCTCCATTATGTTGGGCGGAATAGTACAGCAAAGATTATGGTCATAAAAGAAAGAGATTTGTATCCTGGTTTGTGCGTATTGTCAGCAAAATCTGTTGAAGCACGTGCCTTTTGTTGTTGCGGAATTTCCTTATTTTGCACTAGTTATAGATATTTTTGTCCACCGTGGAAGAACGAATTCGGCATTTTCCCGATAAAAAATAAGATAATTGTAAGTTCCTGGTCCATGAAAAGTTCACCTTTATTGCGGAATGTTCTTACATTTCAACAGGATTTACTAGTGGCTGGTAGGCTATTTCACACAACCTGTCCCACGAGGAAGATATTAGAGCAAACCGCTTCCCTGGTTCTTGACATAATTAATTTACAAATCATGTTGCGATGTTTCCGCGTTGCGTTATGTTACAGTCCTAATGTGTACAGATTGGCGCATATCATCTGGTTTTTCCGACTGTGTATGAGCAGCCGGTGACTTTCCAGTCGTCGCAACCCAAGAAGCTCGTGGTTGAGCTGCTGGCAACGATCCTGATAACTCATTGTGCTTGACCATGTGCATGACCTTTGAAGCTTTTCGAGAGTCTTCCTGTTTCACATAGGTATTTTCCAATTGATAATGCTGCAGTATTCGAGGACAGGAAGTGTGAATATTTTGAAAAGCTCGATTTTGACAAGGCAGGCAGGGATTGTAGTGCATTGGTTGGCCATAGATCATTTAGCGCGAGCTATTTGATATTCCGTTTGCACTGAGAAGTTGAAGTTTGAGGAGTATCACATGCCTGGGCCACAGTTAGACAGTTTCATACAAATGCATTCATTATTCAATTTAACTGACCCTTCAGCGATCAAACATCTATGTGACATGATGCATGATTTACTGGCTCATAACGTTAACATGCATATGTCACACTCCATCGAGCAACATTGCACTTTAGAGTTCGTCTCCTCAAGGTGTATAAACAACCTTAATGTCATCGGTGGATAAAAATGGCCTGCAATGTTTGCGGAACATTTCGATGTCGTCACTGTAGAGAAGAAGAATGTTACGGCCAGTTACGCTCCCTTGGATGACACCACTAGTGATTGGACGTAGAGACGAGTTTTGATTACTCAGTGACTATCTTATGACATCCATTTAAGTAAGAGGTCAACCAACCCAGCAGTAGCTGCCTGATTCCAAATGACTCCATTTTTTAGTAGGCGCTTGTGAGATACCCGGTCGAATTCTTCTTACATATCCAGGAACAACATTATAACTGTATACTTGGAGTCATTGGTTTCTCGGATGTAATCCAGCGAGTGCAACTGACAAGTTGTACAGGAACATTTATCGAGGAACCCATGCTAGGACTTGTTAAGCAGTCCGAGACGAGAGATGAGGCTAATGCTTCCGTTTCTAAACACTTTGTAGAGCAAGGTAAAAATGATGAGAATGTGATTTTTGGATCGATAATTAGTGACGGGGGTTACTAAACAATATTTTCCATGGATACCGAAAATGACCGTTTTACCGACAACGTGACCAAGTTCAGCAGGTATGACAGGTCCACTGAATTGAACGGCGAATGGAAGGACGCCATCAGAATCCAGTATTTGCGATGGTTTGATGGGCTTCAGAGTCTGTATTATGCTCGAACGAGAAATCGGGGCATTGTATATGACATTTGAGGCAGTAAATTCCGGGCAGGAAGATTTAGGATCGATTTCTAGTTTCATGGAAGCAGCGAACAAAGAACTAAAGGCTTCACAAATAGTGGGGGTTCGTTAAGGTGGCGACCCTTCTCCCCTATCAGTCCCCTGATCAAAGACCTCCGAGCAAAAGAAAGAGAAAACCATGGCGGCCCTCCTACGAAACGAAAGAAAGGAAACCGTATTTATTCATGGTGTTCCTGAACTACTGGGCTCTCTTGATCACGAAGCACAAAATCATGACCGAGAACAGTGGTGATACATCCGCAAAGTACTCCCTCTGGACGACGTTATCGCTAAATCCTTAACGAGAAAATTTCCATCTCCAAATTACAAAGGCTGCGGACTAAAATTATTGAAAGTCACACTACATTCCGAAGGAATGACAGAAGTCCTATTGAATAGATGGTTGAAGCATCGCCCCAGCGTACCTATAGAGATTAGGCTAAAGAAAGCAGGTGCTTGGACACTAATTGTTAGCACTTCAATGAAACATGTAACTGTGATGGTAGCTTACGTGCCAAACCGCCAGCCAACAGCGCGAACTGGTTTCCACCAATCGGCAACACAATCGGAGATCGCAATCAGTTCGCGGCACCGCCAACCAGTGGCGCACACAAGCTACCGATCGGACGAACAGACCAACGGCTCGGCAAAGCGTCTGGCAAACAAGCGTGGTCCGAATATCCAATCAAAACCCGAGACGGCTCGCAAACGAGTAAGCGACGTTAAGGGGATCGAGGACTTGCATCAGACGCCTGACCAATCAGCGTCACGTCAATCCGGTACGCGAACGACCGTCCATAGGCCAGAAAGAGCAGGCACTGAACCGAAACCCATCGGCCGATTGGTTTTTGATCGTCAAGACACAGCATGGGGAACCAATTGTAGCAAATGCCATGGACGAATTACGACCGAACGATTGGAGGCGAAACGCCCAGGATCAAAGGATACTGGCAAATGGAGACAAATGCATAAAAGTGTAGTAGCCGAATAGAAACGGGCGCAGAAAATGGTCATATCTGATATAAAAAGAAAGCAATTCTCGCCAATAAAGATTTGCGTGTCGCCGCCACCTGTTGTTCTTTCTGCCGGAGGGCCGCTCGTTTTACATGGCGACAGAGGACAAGAAGACACGCCGAACCCCGCATGCGTTTGGTGGACAACCAACGATTCCGCTGCCAGCTCCGTTGCAAATGACCGAGAGTTCGTTGCCGGAGAATTGGAGAATATGGAAGGCGAAGTGGCTAGACTTTGTAACACTGACTCAGTTGGATTCTCAGCCAATGGCCTATCAACTGGCGATGTTCAGGCATGCCATTGGAGACGAAGCCAGGCGGACGCTGCAAACGTTGGATCTCAGCGATGGAACTCAGGAGATGGAGCTGGATGAAGTAATACGCAGATTCGGCGAGTTTTGCGAAGGTTACACAAACGAAACTTACCAAAGGTATCTGTTTTTCAGCCGAAATCGCCTGCCGGGTGAATCAATCGACGCATACATCACGGAGCTGAAAATTCTGGCGCGGGATTGCAATTTTTGCACCTGTTTACGAGATTCGCTGATCCGCGATCGAATTATAATTGGCATAAAGAATGAGGAACTTTCCAGACGCCTTTTGCGACAGCGAAACCTGTCTTTGGAACATTGCATCGATATCTGTTTTAGCGAATCAAGGACGGCACAACAGTTTCAGCAGCTCAAGATGGAGTCCACGACGGATCTGTTTGCAGTATCCCGAGGCCGAGAAATTGTATCGAAGTCATCGAGCGCGAATCAACCCAAATGCCAGTTTTGCGGCCGCTCACACCCAAGGCGCAAAGAGGATTGTCCAGCATGGGGCCGAACCTGTATGAAGTGTGCGAAGAAGAACCACTTTGCACGTTGTTGTCAGGCAACCAAAGTCGACTCAGTCGGGCAGGACGATCAGGAAGAGCCGCAGGAACTGGCTATTAACAACATGACAGGACGTGAGAGACCAGTCTGTGTATTCGCAACGTTGCTTATTCAAGGGCGTCCGGTGCGATTCCAATTGGATTCAGGAGCAAGCGTGAACATACTTCCTCACAAATACTGTCCCGATGCAGAATACCGCCAAATACAGACACAGCTCAGAATGTGGAACGGATCAAAGTTACAACCGAAGGGCTGCGTTACCATGAAGGCCATAAACCCGAAGGATGGCTCCGAGCATTTACTTGATTTTCTCCTGGTATCAGGAGATTTAATGCCCATCCTGGGCCTTGATTCCATTCAGAGTTTGGGTTTTGTTTCTTTTAATCATGATCGTTTTGTTCACTCGTGCGAAGTCGGTACAGAGATCGTAGACAATTATCCCAGTGTGTTTGATGGTACCGTGGGAAAATTCCAAGGCGTAGCTCACCTGTCGTTAAACGAGTCCGCTAGACCAGTAGCACTACCAGCGAGAAAAGTACCTATCGCTTTGCGTGAGAAGTTCTTAGACGAGTTGCAGCGTTTGATCAGTTTAGGTGTGATTGCCAAGGTCGATGAGCCAACCGATTGGGTCAGTCAAGTCGCGATAATCACCAAGAAGTCAGGCGATTTGCGTGTGTGCATCGACCCTAAGCCGCTCAACGCCGCACTCAGGAGAGAGTATTTTACACTACCAACGCTAGATGACGTCTTACCCGAGTTGTCCAAGGCCAGATTGTTCACGAAGGTCGACCTCGCTTCCGCTTTCTGGCACGTCCAGCTTGACGAAGAGTCCAGTTATTTAACCACGTTCGGAACGCCATTTGGACGGTTTCGGTGGTTGCGCTTACCATTCGGTTTGAAAGTGTCCAGTGAAATTTTTCAGAAACGATTAATGCAGGCCCTAGACGATCTACCCGGAGCTATTTGTGTAGCAGACGATGTAGTGGTTTTTGGGGCGACTCTGGAAGAGCACGACCGTAACCTGAGCAGATTTCTAGAACGCTGTAAAGACAAGAATATCAGATTGAAACGTGAGAAAATTGAGTTACGAAAAACAGAGCTGGTGTTCCACGGACATGTTTTGAGCGCAGAAGGTCTAAAGCCAGATCCGGAGAAAGTTAGAGCCATAAAAGAGATGCCACCTCCGACAGATGTTAAAGCCGTGAGCAGACTAAACGGGATGGTGAATTACCTCAGCCGCTTCCTTCCACGACTAGCCGAAGTAATGGTTCCTATCCGAAAACTTACACATAAGGGCGAGAGCTGGCAGTGGAACACAGAACAGGAGGAGGCTTTCCAGAACATCAAACAACTGATCGCGTGCGCCCCTGTCCTAGCGTATTACGATCCGTCACTTCCCCTTGAGATCCAGTGTGACAGCAGCCAATTCGGTATCGGTGCCGTGCTAATGCAGAACGGGAAGCCCATCGATTTTCGCAGTCGGACACTAACGGAATCCGAGCGCCGTTATGCACAGATTGAAAAGGAGATGCTAGCATTGGTTTATGCCGTAGAGCGTTTCAACGATTACACTTTTGGTCGCCGGACCACTGTATTTACCGATCACAAGCCTCTGGTATCAATAGCCAATAAACCACTGCACGTCGTCCCACGCCGCTTACAACGAATGCTCATTCGGCTCCAGAAGTACGACCTAGACATCGTCTACCAACCGGGGTCGAGGATGTACATTGCAGACACACTGTCTAGGGCATATCTTTCCGATGTGACCGCAACGCAAGAAGACCAAGACATTGTCCATGTCACTCAGCTATTGGCCGTCACAGAGGAGCGTTTCCAGCAACTACTACGCCACACGGAAGCAGACGAGCTGTGTAATCGGCTCAAGGAAACGATACTGAAAGGGTGGCCCGATAGTAAAAACAAGCTGCCAAAGGAGTTGACTCCCTTCTTTAACTTTCGGGATGAACTTGTCACACAGGATGGGCTAATCTTCAAAGGCAACCGTATACTCGTTCCAAAGGCAATGCAACGACCCATGCTGGAGCTGATACACGGAAGTCATTCAGGAGTCAATGCTTGCGTGGCGAGAGCTCGAGAGCTAATGTTTTGGCCTGGAATGACTAGTCAGATACGGGATCACGTTTCAAACTGCTTAGCCTGTCGAGCACATGATGTCCGCCAGCCGAAGGAGCCTATGATGCTTCGTGAGGTCCCGGAAAGGCCGTGGCAGAAAGTCGCCCTAGACATCTTTGCACATGACGGAAAGAATTACCTGATCGCTGTCGATTACTTTAGCGACTATTTCGAGATTGATGCTCTCACGTCTACTAGCACACAGGCCGTGATAAACAAGCTACGATCGCAGTTTGCGCGACATGGGATACCGGAAGAGGTAGTGTCCGACAATGGCCCCCAATTCAACAGCGCCGAATTTCGGAGTTTCAGCGAAAAGTGGGATTTCCTTCATCGTTTAACCAGCCCTTACCACAGTCAGTCAAATGGAAAAGCTGAGTCAGCCGTGAAGGAAGCAAAGAAGTTACTCACCAAAGCCAAGGAGACCAAAGAAGATCCTTACATCATGTTGTTAGAACGAAGGAACATGCCATCTGCCGAAATTGGATGCAGTCCAGCGCAACGTCTGTTTGGCCGTAGGACAAGAACCCTGTTGCCGATCGCCAATACTCTGCTGCAGCCTGAAATACCATCGCAGAGCTTGATGTATGAGCGCTTGCGTGAGCGCATGCTTCGACAAAAGAAATATTACGATCGCGGAACGAAGCAGCTTCCACGCCTGTTGCCCGGAGACGAGGTCTGGGTCGCGCCGACACCGGGAGCTAACGGGTCTTGGAGGAGAGGGCGAGTAGAAGGTCTCAAAGGCGAACGAAGCTACGACGTAAGAGTTGGGGATAGTCTATTTCGACGCAACCGGGTGCAGTTAAGGAGACAACGTGGTGAACAAGCACGGCATCGTGCGAAGCAGCCAACGCAGCCGGACATTTCGGTGGATACGGCAGCACACGACCACAAGACTACACGCAGTGGAAGGCGATACAGCGCTTACGCAATCGGACTACAAAAAAACGAAAAAAGGAAGGATGTGATGGTAGCTTACGTGCCAAACCGCCAGCCAACAGCGCGAACTGGTTTCCACCAATCGGCAACACAATCGGAGATCGCAATCAGTTCGCGGCACCGCCAACCAGTGGCGCACACAAGCTACCGATCGGACGAACAGACCAACGGCTCGGCAAAGCGTCTGGCAAACAAGCGTGGTCCGAATATCCAATCAAAACCCGAGACGGCTCGCAAACGAGTAAGCGACGTTAAGGGGATCGAGGACTTGCATCAGACGCCTGACCAATCAGCGTCACGTCAATCCGGTACGCGAACGACCGTCCATAGGCCAGAAAGAGCAGGCACTGAACCGAAACCCATCGGCCGATTGGTTTTTGATCGTCAAGACACAGCATGGGGAACCAATTGTAGCAAATGCCATGGACGAATTACGACCGAACGATTGGAGGCGAAACGCCCAGGATCAAAGGACACTGGCAAATGGAGACAAATGCATGAAAGTGTAGTAGCCGAATAGAAACGGGCGCAGAAAATGGTCATATCTGATATAAAAAGAAAGCAATTCTCGCCAATAAAGATTTTCGTGTCGCCGCCACCTGTTGTTCTTTCTGCCGGAGGGCCGCTCGTTTTACAGTAACCTCAACAAAATATTTGCCTGCACAATCCTGCAGGACGGTAGACAGTATAGCGTTCGCGTCCCCTAATGGGACATGAAGAAACAAGAGAGAAAAGCTCGATTCTCCGTGTTACCGTGTAACCTGCACACAACTCAGGAACTGATGACCCATGCAAAGAAAGATTGGAGGCCGATCGACGAACCGTCAGCCTCAAACAAAACAAAAATTTGTTGTCCACCTACACACTGCAAAAACCAAAAACACTATCATGTTTGTATACTAACGCTCAAGATCTTTGTAGTAAGTTGGCCCAACTTAGAGAGCGCCAGGCGTCACCACCGCGGGATCTCATTATGAGCTATTCCAAGCGCGGCCCAAAAACCTATAAACACCAATGTTTTCACAATTAGGCTTTGACCTCAACCATCCGCTAGATTGTTAATACCTGAAACGCATATCCCAATACTCCACCTATGCATGTCACCCATGCAAGAGCATGGATACTTCTGTACAAATTGTTCTGTGCCGCTATAGCCATAGTTGCTCACATCAAGAGAAATATACCTATTATTATTATTATTATTATTATTATTAAAATTAAGACATGACTGGGCCTTACGATAGCAGCTTCTGAGGTCAATTTACAGGGTATGTCGCTGTTTGGGATTTATGTGACTTGAAGGGGTCTTGGACTGGTATTTTTATGATAATGCGAATGTCTGATATGATGTTATCGATTACCCGGAAATCCCCTCCACTGCTTTGTTTTGGTGTCGGCTATGGTTGCGGGACAAAGACACATGTCTAATAGCTGTGATTTATCCTCAACCAAACTCTAGATATTAAATGGACTTCAAACTAAACAGCGTTTTTCAGGTTGCTTTGAGCAAGTCACACAGTCACATTCTCAAGTTAGGCGAATTTAATGTGCACGAGCTAGAAATAGTGGTGACGGATAACATGCAGTACAAAACCTGTTTACAGGAGGTAATTCCGCGCTACCCTCTCTACGACCACTTGATCTATCCCATTAGATTCCGAACTACTAACAAGCCGTCGATGCTTGATCTTGTTCTCACCAACGAAGAACTCATGGTTGACGGAAAAATGACAAGCACACCGCTAGGTCACAGTGACCGTGCAATTCTACCGTTTAACCATGTGTATTATGCGGTATGTCCTGAGGAAGAGGATGGTAAAATTATACGGTCACGCACTACAACGTGTTAATCGCTCATACTAAGGAGGTACCTTGGACCTTCCTAAATGAATGCCCCCCAGAAATCGCCTGGGAAACGTTCACAAGGACGT
>CALYDF020006194.1:0-13642 GCA_944474145.2 Dicrocoelium dendriticum
ACAACAATCCAGCTACTTTTTCCCCACTTCTATGCAGGTCTTGCGGGGGACAATGAAGTATAGTTTACATTGTTGGATTGCTTCGAATGTTAAGAATGTTAAGATTAATGAGAGCTGTGTATCTTGATCCTTGACAAATATTTCGCATACTAGGTAGGTCTATCTCTAAAATATGGCGCAATCTTTTGGCGTGCGCCAACTAATATTAAAGATAAGAATACAACTTTCGTGTCTAGAAACTAGTAAGCATGATATATGGAGCGATGTGTCGAAGGAAAGAAGGTGCAGTACAAAGGTGTGATGAATAAAGTATCTCTCATTTAAGCGTTATTGATTAGATGAAATTCCGCAGCTGCAGCGAATATAGCGTGACCGTACTAAAAAACCATTGGGGATAACTCTGTGAAATAAAGTGGCACAGCGGCGCCAAGATAGATAAGGTTCAAGAATCAAACCGGCGCTATATGTTGTCACAGGTTGGTTAGATGGACACAGAACAAGCAGGGTAAGATGCAGATTTATGAGGTAGCATAGCTTTGTCTCGGTAGCAAGAGTAAGAACAAGAGAATTTTAAGCAACCGGATAGGAGTAGGCGCATTGATTTATAGTAAAAATGCTGTACCTAATTGGAAAGATTATGTGCAGTGAAGCAGCGATGCTAGTAACCTGCAGATATGGAGTTAAGCTGAACAGCATTGCGAAAATATTTAGTGTACTACTCAAACATGGAGCGCTACGGTGTCACAGGTAAGTCAGCAGAACAGAGATAACATAGAAGTAAGTTGCAGTATGTAGTACGTAGAAGAATCCGCCATTCGTTAGGAGAATAACGGCAAGGGCTGGTTACACTCAACATAAAACACGGAGCAAGCCGCAGTGAGAAAGTGAATAAGCCAGCCAATAAGGGTGATGGCGACATTGGGCCAATCGTCTAGTCGCATAAATTACAGCCACGACCCCGCATATAACCTTTCGTTTCTGGTTGTCTCCGGTTCCGAGGTAAGGTTCCTACCTCGAAGATCGGAGAAATGCTACCTACTCTCTATCGGAATTAGGCTTCCGGCTGCTAGAAGCACCTGGATAAACACGTAAGGCAAATATATGTTAATTTTTGTGTTGGGGCAAAGACAATCAGTCACCTACGTCTTCCTAATCGCAGATGTACAACGTCCCACAATTGGCGTCGACTTTCTTACTAAGTAGGGTCTGATGGTATACCTACACTGCAAGAAAATCCGTGACTACTTCACAACTCTCAAACTCCTTTATAAAGTTGCCTCCATAAGCTCAAACGGACTCCAAATAACCTTCCACCGATAGCGTAATCAATGCATTGGTTCACCAATTTCCTGCATTATCTCAAACGTGCGACGAATTTTAGGATCCAAGTCGTCCCGCAGTTTACCATTTCGTCACAACTGGACCTGCTTTCACTGCTTAACCTCTAGGGTTGCCGCCAGATAAACGCGTGATAGATAAGGCTAAATTTCAGCATATGCTGCTTTCCGACATTAACCGACAATCCAATAGTTCGTGGTTTTCCCTTGTACATGATTCCTTAGACATGATGTGAATTCTGGCGACCAATTTAAGACTACTGTGAAATGGTCGGTGCTAATATCCCAGCCATAAATCCATTTCCGCACATTCACAGCTTTTCTGTCGGTTTGCACGGCAAGTATAATTCTGCTAATATCAATCTTATCAGTGCATAATATCAAATAAATGTTACCTCTGAAGACAATCCCAATAACGATATAACTACTTATTTTGGCCTTTATTAATCTTCCCGCAAGACTTCTGGTTTGCAAAAAGCTGCGCATGCATTTCTGCGGTCCATCGACTATGTCTTTAGTGGGCTTGCTTTCGTTTTCACACTTATCGACAACATTCTTTTGGCTAGTTCAAATTGTGAAGAACAAATGTCTCAAATTTGCAAGATATTCAAGCGTTTTGCGGAGCGCGGTGTCAAAATCAACGTTGACTATTTCCCATTTTGGCATCAGCGCATTAATATTCATGGTCATCAACTAGAATGCGACGGCGCGGGTTCCTTTCCAGAAGAAAAAATTACATGGCTGATTATCCTAAGCCACAATCATTGATTAGCTGACGTGGCATATTTGAATTGGTTAATAATTATACCCGTTTATATTCCGGAGTGCACCAGATTTTCCCAGCATTTGACGGACTTACTTTAGGGCAATTTTTGTTAGTTTGAGCCAAAGACTGAAGCAACGCTAGACTTCGATAATTTCAAGGTAACCCTATCAAGCGCCACGGTGCTTAGTTATCTGAATATCAAGGTTGACCATTCCCTGATTCTCAAATCCAATGCCTCAGATACAGCGGTTGGAAAAGTACTACACTAGGAAGTAAAGGTCAGTCGTGAATTTATCCTACATTTCTAGTAAGCTGCGAACAGCCAAAATTACAGTAAGAATGAAAAGGCGAGACGGATTGCCGTACTAGTTGAATCAATTCATAAAGACACGCGCCACTACGAGGGACAGATAATTTGCATCCTTTGTCATGCCATCCAATCAGATCAGTGTACTTAACCGCAAACCTGTTTACCTCGGGCAGAAAGTTCTCTCCGCTCTGATAACTCTTATTCAATAGGTCAAGTTTGGTATTCCTAATTTTGGACAGACAGGTCAAAGCATGCCGTCCGGGCAGCGGTTAAATGTTGTAGATAACATTAGCCACACAGTTAGCTTCCAAACTTACGTGAATTACATTTTTGTGATATAACTCGAGGATACAGTCACTTTAGTTAATGCTATGCAAATGCACTTTAGGCAACTCGATGCTGATCAGCGCCTGAGGATCATTCGATTACATTGGGAATGCGGTCTTAATGCAGCAAAGACAGCAGGGACTTACAAAAGTATAACCTCGGGAATGCGGCCTTTCAACTAACGTTAGAGGTTAAAACTAGTGAAAAAGTTCGGGAACGCTGGTAGCGTGAGGATTGCCCGAATAATGGGGTGGCTTCACACGGCAACGGATGAGAGTTCACCTAGTAATGTTATCCACAAGGTGACAGAAAGAGCGGATCTCAGCAATCGTACAATTGCTCAAAATTGTGACAGCACTCCTTACGCAGTACATCGGATTTTGAAGGAAAGATAATGTCGTCAGTATTACGCACGTTAATTTCAATTGTTGAACCCATGCCATCTAAAGAAGCGGCTTGCATTTTGCAGCTAATTATTAATCCCTTGGATTTCACTCGCGCTTTGAACCTTACCGTATATCAGCACAGAGGAGAGTTTCTGGGACAACCTATCAAGATTGGTAAACACGAAGGAAAAACAAATTCCTACCTGATTACAGACTAATGTACTGCTCTGCCAGTGTGAAGTATTAGACTCAGATTTCCATTGTGACAGCTTTAGCAATTGGCGAAACGCTTTGTTTGGATCTCTTTTATTTTCAGAAGTCAGAATAAATTTTCTACCTAATCGTCTATATTAACCTCTGTATACTGCAACTGCTCGACGCCTTAGTTTATAGGGGATATTCTGCGAATCTTTGTCATTTTTGGTTGCTCATTGTTGAAGGATATCCAAGGCGGTGGAGTATATCCTAACTCATGTTTGCCAAACCAATATTTAATATGCCACATGTGGACGTATGCAAGGGGTAGGAAGATATTGAAAATTTGACGCGTGCACCGGATTGAATGTGCAATTTAGGAGATCTACGAATTTGATATTCATGCTTTAGGTCTTTTAAGCCAGATTCCAATATGCAATACTGACCTGGACCAAACAGACCAGATCATTCTATCGAGAAAACTTTTCAAACGTCTAGTTGACCAGTCCGTACTAGCACACCAACTGGTGTCGCACATGCAGCACTCTAGATTTGTCCACATTAAAATGAAATATATTATTGATTGATCACATATACACCCTATCCAGATCGGCTCAAACTTAGGTCATTTCACCTATTCTATTGATCGCCCTATACAGCTTGATCTCATCGGAAGAGAGCAGAAAGTTCCAGTTTATGAGGCGTATGATATCGTTGATATACATCAAAAATTATCGTTGTCCCCTTACCGATCCGTGTGATGCGCCGGATTTAACCTGGTTTGAATCTGACAAGAATCTGATATAGATACACGCCCACTTATCTCGAAACGCCAGTGAAGGAGACGATTTATACTCTGCCCTTATGAGAGGATCACCAATCTTCAAGAACTACGGTTGAAAGATTAGAATGCTATGGTATAACCCGGTGGTTTTCTCCTTGTGCAAAATTACCCCCAAGGGGTAAAATACAAGTTTACGGGAATAAATACGAGTGTGAGGGTTTAGGCATTAAATAAATTCGCAACAAACTGTTCCGTAACAAAATATTTAAATCAATACCAAAGAAAATTTAATTTGCCATTACTGACTGATACTTATTGAGTAATTCATGAATTAGACGCTTTTTGCCAATACATTGTATTACCCTGTACACGAATACAAGAGTGTAAAGCAGCGCAGCAAGCTGGTGCCTATATTGACACTGTCTTCGATCATTGTAACTAGGAGTCAGGAAGTAATTCGCTGGGTTGAATTACAGTTGTGTGAACGCTAAATTGTGAGCATAGATGAGCCGAACAGATGAAGTAGCAAGCGACTTTTAACAAGGTAGAAATTAAAAATGAGACGTTTAGTGTTCCGGGATAAGCAATATGGAGTCTGGTTGGAAACAATTCATGCAAGATGGACTTGGAAGTGTTGTTCTAAACGGAGAAGAAGCGAATGGTATTGGTTAATGTTTGAGCAGTGAACACACATCAAGCATTTTTGGAAACCGCAGCAAACAAAACATAAACTTTGAGAACTCTGCTCTGTCAATGGCCTCATTAATTTTCGGTACCACTTGATTTAATCATAAATTGCTCAAATGTAGGTGTTTGGTTTATTTGTATGACAGAATGTGAAGAAACGTAGTAATCATTTGCCGTATATAAAAGTAGAAATGTAGTGGTTAATTAGCTGGTAAAACTAGAAACCTTTGGGGGTTTTTGTTTAAAGTAAAAAATCACTTTCTGCGCAACAGCCTCATAAAGGTTTTCAATTACTGGTCAAAAAGGTCGAATGCATTTTAAAATAAAAATATCAAGTGAACGGCAGTGTTAGAGTTCACATTATCGATCCAGCTGATTCGTACTGGTAACCGATTTGTAGTGCACCATCGATATCCTAAGAAGTCGTGTGTTTCGATATGATGTAGTTACTTTCTTTCAATTATGCGTTTAGCTCATAAAGATTAATTTCTCCCAAAACGTTCGACAATACGGGTAGTATTATTGCGGGATGGTAGTTGGTTATATATTAAAGGATCCCCTTGGTAAGTGTGAGTAAACAACTAGTGTTCACACATGCCAGGCACGCACGTTTCTTTTAAAGCCTCCTGGGAGTATCAATACAAAGGCACAGATGAGTTCTCCGCTAAAACCAGAATTCACTTGGGTGAATTATAGCAACTCCAGGAGGTCCAACATTACGCAGATTATTTACCACAGTGTACTACGTGAAGAATATACAAGTGAATGTTGGGGGTGAAATTAAAATTAACTTAAATTTAGCTGTCAACCGCTTGCGCTGATTGGATGGATTCTGTTGCAGGCGCAGTGATTCGTCGAATTTTCGGGTTCCGTATCCGTTCATCCATTGCTTAGAAACGAAAGATTTCCCATTTTATTTTCTGTAGACTGTTTACATGTTGATACAGCAGCCTGTGATTATACAGTAAACATATAGCGAAGTTCTGTTGGTATACATTTTACCGTTGTTCAGAAGTTCAGTGTAATGTTTACGTCTGGTCACAAATCAATCTATGCCTCAGTGCTCGGAGACAGCTTTAAGGCAGTCCGGGCAACTTTTCTCATTGTCATACGTTTGCGTGTATTGCTTTTACAGTAATGAGTCCAAAGTTTCCCGTGGACAGCCTTAGTTTTGTATAGTTCCGCAACTAAGGTTTTACAGTGACTGCTGAAATGTTGCAAAACGCTACCCGGTGCCTCCTGTACCAGGAACATCCAGTTGGTTGTTTCGTATAGTCGAGCCATTAAGTTGCAGTTCATAATCGTTCACGTTGCATCGGCAGACTGTACAGAATATACTGTCTAAGGCATTTCTTTGAAAGCTAAGACATCATAAGCACTGCGAATCAATGCAAAGTTCAGCTATATTCTGTCGATCCTCAGTTATTCTAAGGTGAAGATGCGATCCAGTGTGCCAGCCTATCTGATTGGCTGAACCTATTCTAATGTTGGTCGGGGCCGTACAGCAGGAAGCTGTAGGTAACCTCATGTAGATCTACCTTGAAATATTCTGTAGGGGGGGCTTGCGAATTCAGAATTTTGATGTTGGATTGCCAGAAACATTAATGCGGCAGAACTAACTGCATGTCAACTATTTCACTGCGAATATAGAACGAAGCATTTCTAGGGATTATGTCATTGAAAAACCGTGCAGAATTGCGAATGATGCAAATTCCTTAGATATGCGCATAAAATAATCCCCAGTATGCTTTGTAGGTTTTCTCGGACTCCCTTTTGGTAAATTAATTTGTGTCCCGATTAAAGACCAGTACATGCTGTGGAATTTACTCCAACGTTAACAGTTCTGAAATTATTCCAAATAAATAGTAGGGGAATTGAATAGCATAGGTAAGATTAATTGCCCACAGTTGACCATTCTAGAAAGAACGAAAGATTCATACACTGCTTTTCATGGCAGTTGGTGCTTGCCTGACTGAATTCAGGCGTGATGATATTTTGCCTATACCATACTAAAAAGGTCACGGCAATTTATTCATCGATTGACATGTATCGAAAATTTAGCTCGGCATATCTGTGCAACACATGTAAGTATATTCGCATGGAACCAAAAAATTTCTCAGTAGATGCTTAACGCACAACGTGTCACTCATCACGGCAGTATCCAAGTTGGAACTTGTAGTAGTATTGAATGCATTTAGTAATTATATCCTCACCCAATGGTGGTATCGGATGGAAAACGCTTTCTAGTTATCCAAACTTGATAGAATTAAAAAGCTGAACTATTTTTTATCACGGCTGAAAAAACAGTGCGCTTTTATGTGATTCGCGTGGTGAAATGCATTATGTGTTTCAACATTATAGCTAAGGCACTGAAATGACAGGTTGTTTTGGATAAACCATGTGTACAGTATAATGTTAGGAAAGCAACAAGGACCCCTATGTGTCGCAAGACCATTAAGCACTACGCTTTTGCGCATAGAAGGTCATCAAGGCAACGGTTACTCTAGTCTATTACTACACAATAAGAATTCCAATTATGTCTAATGAAAAATACAACTTGCGGTGGGGGAGCAAATTTTTGTTTTTACAGGCATGTCGAAGATCCTGTCACTATTATGACTGAAGTTCCCGACACATATATATAAGTTTAGTTATCCCATCAAAAGCACGACAACCGATTTTAGCTCAGACCCAATTGTTGCTCTTCATAAAATGTTTTGCGTCCCACCCACCGCATGCACATATAAACTGACACATATTCCCCGCCGGAAATAACCGGTAATAAACACTCATACTATTATGTTTCTTCTTATCCATGAATCCATTTTTCTACACATAATCACCAACTTAGCATAATAGTTGATTATAATGTTCATCGCTTTGTATTATATCGCGACCGATTGCCAATATCTTTCAATTTGTGCTGTGATTGCTTTTACTTCACTTTACTGCCACATCGGTATACCTTAACCCGTAGGTAGTTTTTGTTGTAAAATCCACAATGTAGTATTTCCTTTGGTATAAATATTATCGTGATTCGTCTCCAAAATATTGTCCTTAACTTTTTAAACGAGCATCGCAACTCACATTTATCTTTAACTCCTGGACTGACCCGGAATCGTTCACCGTGCTCAAACCAAAGAACATTGTTTCTACATGGAAGGTTCACTCTCCATACAGAGACCCATGCTGTGTTACAGTGATAGACTATGCTGCAGTGCGAGCATAAGCCTGCAGGTCACACATAGCAAAGCGCTGCTGTACAGCATATTCGTGTACTTCCAAACAACATAAGATTGGTAGGGTGCTTTCATTGGAACTGACTAACTGACTGACAAAATGAAATTCCGCTTGCCTCGCCCACTTCAGTTCACAGGTATATGTATATTTAATTGAATAAGCAGGTATTTGCACCCTGTTTGTGTGAGTTCCTTGTATAAACAACTTGGCGCTGGTATCGCAAAGTCAAGACTAATAAAATTCGCTTATTTCTTATTCCGTGCTTTGAGAAATCGTCTAATTTAGAACAGTGGACTGTTGTACTTCTTTACAATAGTGACTATTGCTACCCACTGACAGATGATTTAGTGAAGCAAAGGTTATGTAGCTCAGTAATTCTAATTACTAGCTATTGATATGCCCATAGGCTTTTGGATATTTGCACCACATTGAAGCACGGGGCAACCGTCTTGAAGTATTTGTACGAACGATGAAATGGTTTTAAATATATCTTATTAACCTACTGCCAATTTTCAGTAGTAACTTATATGAGTGCATTTCAGCTTAAAGCGTGTCCCTGTAAAACCGAAAAATCTGATAATTTAATGAATGCAGGCGCACATTTCAAGTCCATTTATTTCCTGTTGGTTGCCAATGCTACTTCACTTAGCAAAATGGCTATATTTGTATCCGCCATTTCTCTTTATGTGACTGCCTTGCACGCTTTACTTATTCACACTGGTAACCGCATGAAGCAATTGGTTTGAGTAATATCATGTTCATGAGAGCCGTTTAACATATTTGCAAGCAAGGAATAGTGTTTAACTATTCATATGCTAGAATCGCCATTGAACCGTTAAGCTTATTAGGTCAGACACTTAATAATCTAAGCCAGCCCGTGTGTCGGCCTAAAGAATCATCCTGCTTTCGGAAACGCTGTTTTAACACAAATATCCAGTTTGCGGCTCATTAAAAATCCATGTGATCTAGGAATAATGTGCTACTGAATCTGCGAGGATAGGGTTAGTTATTCCGATGGATTCTCCATAGTCAACCATTTGATTTATCAAAGAGGGCAGCTAGTATTTTGCCTGCTTTTATGTAACAGTCTTTCGGGTATTTTGCAGCATTATGTCTACTTTTAGAATGCTTTGTGATTCTCAAGCTAGATCGATTTCTCATTTTACTTTGGAGGGACAATTTTCCGAAGCCATAATCTGATCCACAGAAGTGGTGCAATCATATACCATCACAAATAATAATGATGCGAACCAATGGATGACCCGACAACACTAGCCGCCGATTCGTTATGGTGTCGTTTACGTTGCAGTCGTTTTTCAACCGCTATCGTTTAAACCAGTAATGAATTCCTGCCAAATACTTTATTGGAATAAAGCTTATTCTCAGTTGCAGCCGCAAACCAATCTCAGGTGAATGCAAGGTGTAACACCAATAGACATGAGCAATCTGAATGCTACTTGTTTATTCACCACAGTACAATACTTTATCGTAATTATTCCACTATGCTATCACGTGATTTTACCTACGATATACAGTGCTGACAACAAACAATCAGTACTAGAGCTCGTACTTTTACTGAGGATTTCGTGTTTGCTAGTCCATTTATAGACGCACCACTGGGGCTAAGTGTACAAGTGACCAAATATTATGCCTATGTGGTACGCAGAATGTATCAAACAACAAGCAGAACCAACACGTAATATCACACGCTAAAACATCTAAAGCATTTGCTTTCCAAGATCGATTGTGATTTCGAGAATGTAGCTCTACTGCAAACGCCTTGAAAATGTTTATTAAACGCCGCAGTAATCTGACCGAATTCGCTTCAGAAACATGCTAGTTTTCTTTGACCAAGCTATCGCCTTTCATTAGAAATAGAACTCAAGATTACTTTTTACTAAGCACTATGACTTACATCATTTGCAGCGCCAGTCCTGCTCCATAAATATGCGGTAGATACAATATCATTCACCTTCTGGCGCTGAAAATAGCGATACCGAATAGCCCGAGCGAATTGCGCAGCATGTCCATAGGTGCCTTCATGACTAACTATCTGCCCAATAGGTAGAATGGTACTAATCAAGGCAGTTTCCAAATAACACATCCGCAAGTATCCCGCAAAGTATCACGTAATCATGCTACTTAATGTGCTCTGGGGGGAACTTAACGAAATATTCCCTTTGAACTTCGTTGATCATCCATATAGCTGTAACATCATGGCACACACCAACACCGTTCATGCAAACCAAACTAGGGATTGCACCCTGTATTTGAACGAAAGCGGTAAATATGGAGAAAGGCTTTGACTTTCTTTAATTCAAATTCTCCGAGTTTTCTACTGCATATTTCAGCGTTTTTCGTTTCATAGTCTAGAAAGCTACGGAGATGGCGATATCCTCCTATGTAGTAATGAGCTGACGCATTTAATTACATGGGAAGTTTGTTGGTAACTATCGATGTAAAGATGCAGCAGTTGACCGCTGACAGAAGAAATCCGGATGCTTTTCACCGAGACATGGACACGGTATATTGACGTACAATTTACATTCGCCTCTTAGCTAAGTTATCTGAATGTAAGTTGATCACAATTAATTATCAACGAAACATTAAATACAGATTTCAAAAGCATGTCCAGTCATCATCCAACCAAGAGTGCTATATTGGTGTAATAATTCCGGCTGATCTGCGATGCATAAAACCATCACAGAGAGTGTCAGAAAATAGAAACCAACACGATATCCCGGCTTTCGGTTCGGCGGAGCAGCAGCTCACAAATTTGGTAGAACGACTCGATGGTGCTCATGCTAACTTACGGGTTACATGTGAAATAGAACAAAACAATTGTCTACCATATCTGGACATAATCATAACTCGCAGGGAGGAGGGATTGATTAAGAGGTCCATTTACCGAAAATCGACTTGGTCCGTTCAGTACCTGCACTTCACCAGCTTCACCCCAGTGCCGTACAAACGGACACTTGTGAAGACTCTAGTTAGTCGTGCCAGACGAATTTGTTCGGCCGACTGTCTAGAAGATGACCTAGTGTTAATTACAGCAACACTAATGGCGAATGGCTACCCTCGAAGATTTATCGAGAAACACAGCCAACCGCGAGGACAGAAGTACTTGGTGCACACGGCAGCCAAGAAGAAAGTGTATATCGAGTTACCTTTCAAAGGTGACTTAGCCACGCTGAAGACAACTAGGCGTATAATTTCGGCTACACAAGGAAGTTACTGTTAGTGGCTTAGTAGATTACTACGACTAGTTGGCGGCTTGAAAATATCAGAAGGTGTGCACTAACAAAAATGAAGTATAAGTATTGAGGCGTGTTCGTTATGTATCAGTACAGTAAAGATATAAAAAGGATAGGCCGGCCCTAAGAATACAATGTACTAAATAGAATTTAATAGTGCTACTCAAAAATAAGGTAATGAGAAATTGGTGACTTATCTCACAGCACAAATCCTGTTCGTGGGGAACTCGTAGGTCGCGGCCAGTCCGGTCGTGTGATGATTGCCTTGTCGTCGTGGGCGTAGCGCTTTTCTTGACGGTTGTCAAGGCACCAGTCGGGACGGTCGTGTGACGTTCGTTGTAGTCGGTCGGGGGAATGTCGTTGTCGATGTACTATACGGTTTTATATAACACTTCATTCAGGCGTTCAAACATGTGGGCCGTAAGTAGTACGATGTGTGAATGTAGGTCAAGGGGAAGCGAAGTACACAAGATGAGAATGTGTTATCCGAGACAATCTCGATAAGAATGAAACAGTTTTGTTTTGTTGACCTCGGTCGTGATGTAAGTCACGCGACTCAATTACACGATGTGAGGATGTGGTATCCAAGGCAATCTCGATAAAACTGTAGTAGTTTTATTAGGTTGACCTCGGATTTAAGTACACGTGCACGTGGTGATGAAATCTTCCGTTCCGAAGATAGTGTAACGGAATCAAAAGTGCATGTGCAATGCGACCTCACAATACCCTCCTCCTTGAAAAAGATTATGCATCGGGGCCTGAGTTGTGTCAGCCTGCAACAAAACGGTCAGGCCAATGTACCTGTCTTCCAGATCGCGTGGTGCGTTCGTGATTTCGTCCCGGAATTGTGGGTGGTCGTGTATTGTCGGTCGTCAGCGTCTTGGCCTTGTCAGTGCGTGTTGGAGCGTTATCCGTGTGGTATGTCTCCACTGAATCCGTATACGCCGGTTTCAAACGATCTATGCTGATAGTATCAGGTTTGCCACGCCATAGAATGGTGAAGTATTTCTCTTGGCGTGAAATTACCGGAAACGGGCCCTCATAAGGAGGTTGTAAAGGTTGTTTTACCCTGTCAGTGCGAATGAAAACATGGGTACAGGTCTAAAGTTCTGGAGGAATGTGTGGTAGTTTTGTTGTGAAAGTGGATGCGCAGTATTGCAGTTTGCTCATGTGCGTTTTCAGACGAGCCACATACGTTGGAGGATCACTGAGTACTGCTGTGTCAGGCGTGAAAAATTGGCCGGGTATACGTAATGTTGTGCCAAAGACCAACTCAGCAGGTGAACAGTTCAGTGTTGTACGAAACATCGTGCGTATGTGAAGTAGGATGAGTGGGAGTTGTTCTGTCCATCTAGCTGAATCACCGTTTGCTTTGAAAGCGGTTTTTAAGTGTCGATGAAAACGTTCGACTAAACCGTTCGCTTGTGGGTGATAGGCCGTTGTACGTATACGTTTGCAACCGAGTAGTTCGGTCAGTTGCTGAAAAAGGTGTGACTCGAATTGTGAACCTCGATCAGTGGTTATGTAGGAAGGAACACCGAAAATGGCAATCCATCTGGTAATCAGTGCGCGAGCAATAGTTTCTGTCGATGTGTCCGCAATAGGAATGGCTTCAGGCCATCGAGTGAAACGGTCTATACAAGTCAGAATGTATGAATTTCCGTTTGAATGGGGTAGTGGACCAACTATATCAATATGAATATGGTCAAATCTGCGATCTGGTTGTGCGAAAATACCAGTATCAGAGTGTGTATGCCGAACGACCTTAGAACGTTGACACGGTATGCAATGTTTAGCCCATTTGCGTATGTCCACGTTCATATTTGGCCAAACAAAACGTTGCGCTATTAAACGAAGGGTCGCGCGGATTCCAGGGTGAGAAACGTTATGAAGAGCGTTAAATATTTCTCTACGCATAGGTTCGGGTACCCATGTTCTGGGGTTATTTGTCGCCATATCACAGTCAATTGTACCTGGTGCCGAAGGTATCGGAAATGGTCGTATCTTCAACGATGAGGATTGCTTATCCGTATGCGTCGGTAGTGGCATAGCTTTCTGCAGTCGTGCCATGCGTTGGAAATCGATGGAGGATATACCAGTGATCTCGTCGACAGCCGGTCGGGACAAGTTATCCGCTACAATATTACTAGCACCAGTTATGTGTCTAATGTCGCATGTGAACTGTGAGATGTAATCGAGATGACGAATCTCACGAGGTGAATAGCGGTCGGGCTTAGCAAGGAAGGCGGAGACTAACGGCTTGTGGTCAGTAAAAACACAAAATTTACGGCCTTCGAGAAGATGTCGAAAGTGCTTAATAGCTAGATAAATGGCTAAAAGTTCCCGGCCAAAG
>CALYDF020006195.1:0-13700 GCA_944474145.2 Dicrocoelium dendriticum
AATCCATGATGCTGGTTGTTCTTCTATACGGCAGCGAAACCTGGTCGATGTACCGGCGGGATTTGCGGTATCTCGAGTGGTTCCATCAACAGTGTTTGCGTCGGATTCTACGCATTTGTTTGTGCGACAGAGTTGCGGGCACGGAACTGTTACACCGAGCTGGAATGTATGCAGTGGACTGCATATTTTGTTGAGACACCTGAGGTGGTTCGGTCATATGTGGCATATGGATTTGAGGCATATGCCGAAACATCTACTATATGGTCAACTGAGTGTGAGGAAACGGCATGTGGGGAAACCGATGCTTCCTTACCAGAACATTATCAAAGTGAACTTATCACGTTCTAATGTTGATTTCCAGTCATGGGAATCGAAGACGGTTGATCGGCGCGATCTGATCACGAAGGCAGTTGCTGTGGTGCAGGAGAAAGCCTTCATGCATGCGGCGAAGAAGCGGCAGGTGCCGATGGGTTGTACTCTATCGACATCGAGCTGTAGCAAATGCGGTCCCGAGTGCCTGAGTCAAGCAGGCTTAGTAAGCCATGAGCGAGGCCACTCAGGGCCAACACCGAAACGACAACGAGTCCTGCAAAGAACGTGGGCAGAACAGGCGCAGCGTTGGTAGGTACGCTGCATTCGATTTACTAACCACGTGCTTGCATGCTGAGTCACCTTATTTCAAATGGTAAGTTTGCCATGTTGTACTTATGCTTTTTTCTCTCATATCAATGTCTATCTTAACCATCTATTAACTTGCACACTTCGCTTGATCAAATTGTATTTGCATTTGATAACATTTTCGCGATTGTTACATTTTCTTAAAAATATGTTCTGACCTCTTAAAATTGTCGCGGACTTTTGGAAAGCAATTTATTTCATATGCTCATTTACTGAACAGCAATGTCTGCATATCTGTATGCATTATTCAATTTAGTTTATTTGATATCATCATTCCAAGCGGTTGGCTGTTACCTGACATTCCAGGTGTGGTTGCCCTTGTTGTGCATCTTGACATGGTGTTTACCTGTCTACTACCCACTACCTCGTCCGTATTGACTCCAGAACACAGGTAGTCGTTTTGGAAGGGGACGCGGTGCACGCTCCTTGTGGCCGTGCTAGGCTTGAACAGCGGTTCCATGCACTCAGTGTGGAGCGGACTACGGTCGAGCCACCGCCTTGTGTGCGCTTGATTCCCCAAATACAGCGTGCTTGTGTTTGCCTGTGAAGGAGTGTGGGCCGGCTCCGTTGCTGATACATGGCTCCCATCCACATGCCTCCTGGTCCTATTCCTTCGGGTTTACACTGGATGTGGAGTGTGAGTGGTGCAGCGCAATCCACTCCTGGTTCCTCTGTAGGCGCAGACGTCCTGTGGCTGGCCACAGTGACAGGAAAACCCGAAATCGGAGGCCCCGCCCATATATATATATATTTATTTATTTATATAAATTTAATGTCGCTAAGCTCCATATTGCGATATCTTACTCCAGGTAGTTAACCACCACATCTTGGCCAAGTATGCTATCTTGAATTGTGCATTTCTAATTAACCTCCATGGGGCAATCACTTGTTGAACTGGTTCCTCTCCTTTCCGTTCATGCGACAGAAAAATTTTCTTGCAGACGAGCACATTTCTGCTTTAAGCAAAACTATATTGATGTCTCAGAACAGTAATTTGATTTCGCGAATTAGCTGACAGTTGTCACATATGCAGAACCGTCCTGTTTTCAGTTTGATCACCTTGTAAATCCTACTTACTGTGAGTGGGAACTTCCGTTGCGCTGTCTTTAGACACTATTCTGATTACGGACTATAAATAACAGCTTTGGAGCCGCATTATATTTGATCTATATATCATCTAGAGAGTAAACTTACCAGCAGTGAAAGCATAGGGATGAATTGTATAACTGTACTTGCTAAACATGCCTATAGCAGCAAATAGCTAAATATTATTAGCGAATGATGAAGGAACGAGGGTCTTTCCTGTGTTTTATTATCAAGGCAATTATGCGTTTCTGGAACATCTGCTAAACGTGGTAGTGCTGCTGTAACGTACTCTGTGTCATATCACCACACCAGACACCGGATTTTGGACAGATGATCACAGTAGGACGAAGGTTATCATGCAATATGAATACTTGTACAGTTGCCGGTTGTTCAGAAAAGAGCCGCAGTGTTCATGCACGTTAAGTTGGGACATTTGAGCAGCCCGTGGGGCTGCAGCCCCAAACAGTAAATTAGAAAACACGGTAATGGCGGTTTGAAGCCTGCTGACACAACAACCGGTGATTGCGTTGCCTTTCATCTTGTCACAGCCACTGTTGGACCACTATAGTTGCACTGTCCGAATGTCCAGTTAAGCATGTTATAGTCAGACCAGAAAGAAGTAGCAAAGCCATTTATTTATTTAAATGGTCTGAAATTACACGTTTTGTATTTCAGCTACTGCATCAATTCCAGCATTTTATAATAGACGAGGAGATCTCTCTAAATTAGCGGATTTATCCTACTTCCAAAACTGGTAAAAAGAGTAAACATCATTGCGGACATCTATGAAGCTTCGACTCAAGCGACATAAATTGCCTCCTGACTTGGTTCAAATTTATTCGGATGTGCAATGGTCCAAAACTCCTTTTTATAGTTCAATTCAGTCATTAGCCAAAGAGACGATGCGAAGGTAGAACGCAGACACTGCAGTGTAATAATTATTCCTTAGTTTCACCTTCCTGCGTTAATTATTTTAACTGGTTTCCGAAACCCTTTTCTGCTCCACTTCTGATAGTCATTTTTCCCAGGTAAACGCTGTGCATGATATGTGTCTGTATTCTTTTAGTTTAACGTATGTTTCTGTATCACAGGTAAATCTGAGACTCGAGGCAATAACGCGGCAGTATTTAGTTTGCTAAAGGAAAATGTGTCACAAACTGGTATTAGGGGAATGCAAGTGGACCAATTCCTTGGCCGCCAAAGGCAAAACGCATTGACGACTTTGAATCTGCGAAGTGTTTTAGCTGGACCGCATTTTCATCAATGGAAATGCCAGTCTTTTGTTTACGACGCAAGTTACAAATGTGGAGAGTTATAGTATATATGTAACTTTCGCTTACAACCGAAGTGTCATGGTCTATGTTTACTAATTCGTTTGGTTCCGTTACGTCTACTGATCACTAAATATCACTTCTCTTAATACAGTAATGTAAGGATCTAACTGATTTGGTTGCCTCATGTTACAAGTTATGTGGTCCACCAGATGACGAGTAAAGTCTCGGTAAATCGGTTTACGCTTTGCCAGTAATTTATTTTCAATCGAAGATTAAAAAATATGAAATTCGGTCTGCGTTTCTTGGGATCTAATTTATACGCGTGGTCGCGGTGCAGTGATGCGTCAAGCTCTAGTACTGATGCTGCCTGGATAATCACGTCACTCATGCATAGATGAGTGGATTTCTGCTGGGCTGCCTCCAAATGGCGTGCTCAGCAATTCACACTGTCAGGCAAACGCTTGGGGCACATTGCGCACTGTCTCAGACACAAAACCAAAGATGTATTCTCGCCAAGTCCGGGGTGATTTATTCCTGTGTTTGCTTAGTATCCGTGGTACATAGGTAAACACTGAACGACTCATGGCATTACTGTGTGCAGATAGTAATAGAGGCTGATCAATTATTGGTTAATTTGGACAATTTTGTAGAATGCATAGGATATGCTTATACTTGCCGAAATTATTAGCATAACCGCTAGTGGCTTGCTTTTGGTTGCAGGATTTCCTCATTCTACTGAAAATGAAGCTCCCTTTCCACTAGACAGATTGGGATCTTAGCTGCGCTATTATGGTTAGAGCACTTCTACCTTACGGATGCTAAAACCCAAAGAAAAAGCACCAGTCTGAATGACACAACAGGCGGAGGTAGAACGACTTGCCGTATCAATGGTGTAGCAGGGTTTTACGGTTCAATAACAATCCATTTTCGGAAAGGATTATATTTGTTGGATGATTCAAGATTGTTTAACATTTATCTTGCTACAAGTTGGAACGCATAAATGTAATCGTTTGAGTGCCACTTGTAGATATGTGTGCGCGCAGTTTATGTACATACTGAATCTGTGTTTTGTCTCTGTGCGCGTGAAACAAATTCCTGTTCATATATAACACCAACATACCTATAATTCATGTGATGTCACCACTGTTAATTCCCAGTTAATTTAGTGGTCACATGCCTGATATGAAATTAGCAAATCCAATACAAATGTAAGAAGGCTATTCCGCAACATATAGTTTCCGGATGCAACTATGCTAATCAAAGTGACAGCCGATAAACCCGCGATTACTATCAGTGCAAACAGCTAACACGCCTCTTAGTATGAATGCGAATCCCAAGCGGTATCGCCTAGAATATGTTGTACTCTAAATGTGCGCTTTCTTTTGAAATTGTTTTTAGAGTTGTATTGTAAATGGATGCGTGATAGTTGTGGCCAGCGCGAAAATACTGCACTGGAGAAGTGTCATCTAAATCTAACCGGTAGCAGCGAGTAACGCATAATATTTATCTGATTCTGATACAGTCCCAGTGGCAGAACGGATCGAAATTCAATACAAGGTACACCAATGTTTGTTTGTGGTCGTGTGTAGTAATCTATTCATACAATAATGGGTTTAAACTTTTCCATAAATTGGCTTGCGATTGCTTTGGGGCCTCCCCTACTCTTCCATATTTGTTTGGAACAGCTTATCACTGCGTTGCCCGGTGGATTAACGTGCCAACATCTGCTCTAACACGCGTCCACCTTTAGCATACTGTTGCAGCCCCTCGGAATAATAGCAACTATGATATCCCATTGCCAACCTCTGATGTCTGTGCCGCCTTATTTCTCCCACTTTGAAAGACGTTGATTAACTTTAACTTTTAATTGGTGTGTGCGGTAATCAGCGGTTGCTTATTACTAACTAATTTAAGAATTACTTGTGTCATTTGTGACTTACAGATTCCGTATCTCTTGATCTGATCCTACTCGACTGGTTAGCATGTTCCTTTTTGTTCAACCAAGTTGACACTACAACCCCTATTATGCACAGTCCTGACAAGCGCAGCTTAGATGTCGCCTACCTGACCTAGATTCCTGAGCTTGGACCGATGAGATTCCAGCTAATACGCTTGGTAGTGTCGCTTCTGTTCACGACTAAACTTCCCTTGACTGTGCAGGTGATATTCGTTTTGTGCCTAGTTCCGTAACCATTACTGGACATTAAGTGTTATTACAAAATATTCTCGTCAGCTTGTAGTCAAGCCAGTGAAAAATAAATATTGATATATTGTCTAGTATTTGACCGCTGTAACAGTCAGGCTTGATGGTGTTAGTAAGTGACTTAGTACAGTATTTTGAGAAGTTTAATTCCAGTTATTCACACATTTATACTAGTAGTGGAACATTTGAAAGTTTGATAGAAAGTGACAAAAGTTTGCTTATCGCTCTTCTAAAGTTGTTGCTTAGGAACTATCAGTAGTGATGCTCGGTGAATTAAGCACGCAGGCTCTGCTATATTGACAGCATGCGGCACTCTGAGGACACTGTCCCCAGCAAGTCGACGATAGAAACAGTTCACTACTTGTCTGACTGCCTGGGTTCGAACTCTCAAAAATTAAACATCAAACCGAACAAAAGAATAAAATACGGATTAATATATTATTGGTCTATGCTTAAGAAAGCGTTTGGTTTGCTATTCATTTCACAATTTTTTCGAAATATATGTATATATGTGTTCACGCATTTGACTTTTGAGTACACCTGCAGTGTCTTTAAACTAATTACTACACTCTTAGTTACTATAGCAAATTTTCGCATCGGCACAGTGATCGGTTTGTCACCCTGATCTCACACTATTTACCATGGTCTGTCTCAAGTGTTATCTTGTGTATATCGTCTGAATAGGATGCTTGGATAAGGGTTGGTTTGGATTGGTTATGGAGTTGTGGCGTTTGCTACACAGAAAATAAAGGGATAGAAACTGATGCACCACACATGGCTACTTATTTACGCACTTGCCATAAGCAACTTTTTCACAAAAGAAGAAAGTGCCTGACCGCTGTTGATTAAGAGACAAATTTTTCCGCGATTGGGCAATCGGTGGATGATCGACAAAGCTTTGTTTGATGGCCGTCTGTCCGAGTTCATCTGCGATGAATCTTTTTAATAACACAATAGTACTCTACTACTCAATAATAATTACTAACCGCTTTAGCGGCTTGCAGGGCATCTCGATTAGTAGCGGCTTACAAAGAAGGTCGTATCTCTGGTGACCAACTCTGTCCTCCACATTCCTAACCTGCATAACATTGGGGAAGAGCCGCGGCATATCGCAGTTAGATATCGGTCGTGGTGGTCCGCCGTCGTCGCCCATGGCTCAGTGGAATAACGCGCTGACTCGTACTAGTCAGCGAATCGTTCCGAATCTTGCAAGGTCCGCCGATTACGCGCTATTGACGATTCCTGATAGGAGGTAACTGCCAGCAAGCGCTGCCCATCGTGACCTGGTGGCCAACGAACATCCCAATGCTCTTAGATTCGAGGTTTGTTATCTAACTGATGAGACCAAACAAATTTGAAAGGCGTAGTAGACTGCAGTTTCCAATAATATGCCATATTTTGCTAAGTGTCGTTTCTTTAATAACTTAGATAGTCCATGTTACCGCATCAGACGTTACCTAGTATTATGGCAAAAGGACTGTACAAACTTGTATATAAGTAAAAGCTGATTTACTGTAGTGCGGTCTGTTCCCCTCTTATCAATTGATAATGCCAACCTCAAACAGCTTTTGATCGCAGCAGCAGTGGTTTCTACGAGCAACAGATGCACATTCTTCTCACAACGGACGAAAAGCTACTCCAGCCAATTGCCTGGACAAGTAGATTGACTGAAATCGTGGAACAATAATGCTTTTGTCCGTTGCTTATGGGCTGCATCAGAATAGAGGTGCATAAATATGTAAACACATTTAATGTTGTCAGGTTTTAAAAACATGCGCCAAAAATCCAAGCACTGAAACATTTCACCCACTATACTGTCCCAAATAACCAATACATGTGAAAGTGAAGTTGTGCTTTCTTGGGTTGAGCAATCTTGTAGCTAAACTTTCCACATACGACGCACATGTACGAACAGCCTACACTACATTAGGTCAGTTTGTCGCAATAGATCAAAAGACTGTGCTCATCCCAAACAGTGAAGATTTTGACGGTCATTTTTGAACTATACGGTGTGTGAATGGATTGCGACACGAAAATTCAAGGTTCACCGCGGTTCCCATTGAAGTGAACCTTGGTATTTCGATCACGAGGACTGTAGCGGAAGCAGATAGAAATTGGGTGTTGCCCGCCCGAAAACACTACACTTCTATGACGCGTTTCGAGATAATTTCCCCTCGTCAGGTAGAGATAGCAGACATCCAACCTGAGACGACTGGGATGTTAGTTGTGACCGCTACCCCTGAGCCACCGAGTCACGACTGTTGTTTAAAGCTTTAAGGAATGCGGGATACATATATCCCACACATTAAAATGCGAGCCCGTATTTTATTTACCCACAGAATGATGGGAAAATGATTTGAAACAAGCCCAACAGGTCAAAGGACTCCGGAGACGGTTGGTTATATTGTCTGTGTGCTTCAAACCATCAGTTTGTAACGATCGGTAAGTGCTTGCGTTTCGTCGTGTGGTTCTAATCATTTCAACGGAGTTTTTAAATACAACAATTACTTTTGATCTTTTTTCGGTTGGTTTTATGAATTCATTTGTGTAGATGAAAAAAGTTAATGTAACGTTTCAATATATATGTAAATGGATTTAACATTACATGAGAGTCGTGACGAGACACATTTGTCCCAATGTGCTGCAAGTGTAGAGTTATATAGGACAAGATTGATTAGACATTCATGCTTGATTCACTCGTTCTACTTCAGATTTCGATATGGCGCGACATTTCCACATTGATGATGACGAAATTATTCAATATTTGAATGCAGGTGACAGCGGGGATGAGACTAACTTGGTACTTGATACAGAAGATCAAGAATTTTTGGAAGGTGATGCAGACGAGATTGAAACAGACGTAATTATTGAACCACCACTGAATGACCAAAATTCGGAAAGTGACAATGCTTCCTCAGTCACTTTTCTGGAACCAGCTGTTCCCGGTCCTTCTTGTTCCCGTCCAAAGCCGATGAGGTTAGCTGTTGAATTGTCAGAAACAACTAACTGCTCTCCACGTTCTTTTAGGGTTTCCGCACCCGAAGTACGTCAACCTGTAACATTCACATGGCTCTAGCCCTATAGACATTTTCTGTTCCGAGATGACAAGAAACCACAGGCTTATGGACAAGTTAACATGGACAAAATCTCAGATTCACAAACTTTGAATGCAATGCCAACGCCCTTGCAAATATTTGAATCAGCTTGCCCATTTGCCAAGCTTGTTGATGAAATACTGGTTCCAGAAAGGTTCCGGTATATGCAACAGAAAGGAAACGCTTTCTTCATTGAATCTGCAGTGATGGAGGAATTTATTGGTGTGAATCAGATCGTGAATTACCTGGTTCTACCAAAAGTTACAGTCCTACTGGTCCACAGAAGCCGACATGGCAGTGCCATATATCGCCCAAGTCATGCATTTGCATGGATTCGAGGCTGTTCGAGCAACTGTGCATTTTGACAACAATGGTTGGCATGATGCTAACGATCGAGTATGGAAAGTGTGCCCACGTATTGTTCATTTCAATGCAGCTTTTCAGGCATGTTCAGCATAAGCGAGGAACAGTCCATATATGAACATATGATCAAATTCAAAGGTCATAATATTGTGCGGCAGTATGCGAAGAGCAAAGCAATAAAATGGGGCTTCAAAATATGGTGCATATGTGATTCTCGTACTGGATAGTTACATCAGTTTGAACCATATCTTGGCAAGAAAGCACAGCATGTGAAGCATAGTTTGGGAGAATTTGCAATATTGCACCTTACTGAATCATTATCCAGAACAGGCTGTTAACTGTTTTTTGATAATTGCTTCAACTCTCCGAATCTGCAGTAAATCCATGCACAAAGGGACATACGAGCTTGTGGAACAGTTTGTGCAAATCGGAGAAATATGCCGACCTGCCTGCCAATTGATAAGAACATGAAAAGAGGGGACATTTCTGCTGTTTCCAATAGTGGCATTGCCTGTGTGAAATGGATGGACAGTATTCTGATGTTGAGCAACTTCATATCGCCAATTCCTACGATTTCCGTGAAGAGACGAGTAGCAAGATCAGCTGACAAACTAGATTTTCGCTATCCTTTTGTGATTCAGAAATATAATCAACATATGGGTGGTGTTGATCTTGTGGACCAGACAAAGGTGACCTATGAAGTTGACAGGAGAGCCAGAATAAAATATTACCTTCGCATCTTCTTTGATTTGGTTGACATTTCTGTAAATAATTCATTTATAATTTATCTGAAGATAAATGCAATGTACCACTTCCATGACACTCCTAGTAAGCGGATTGAATTTCATGCAGCACTGGCACGTTCGCTGATATCTGATTGTTCCTGCAGACAGAGAAGCATTCCAACAAATATCCAGACACAAAGCCTGTCACAAATGGCAAGCAACCCTCGCAAGCCAGAACATGTTATGAAAAATCAGAAAAACGCAAAAGATGTTTTACTGTGCGCAAAAGCAAATTGAAAACAGAATGGATAATCATTGTACATTCTGTGATGTTCATTTATGTTACACATCTAAAAGAAGCTGTTTTACAGCTTTCCATAGCAAGTAACTGTTAACTTGGCCTTGATGCATATAGGGACAAAAATGTCCCATAATTATTTAACAACACTATGATTAGGACACTTCCAAAACTGTAATATATGATTTCTGTTAGCTTGTTTGTATATATTTTTCAACGAATTCTCATCACCTGATGTGCGCTTCTTTTACGTGCCCCAAAGGGTTAAGGACTGTTCGATATCCCAGCAATCATATCCTAAATGATGAACTGAACGTTTAGATATTTATCGGGTCCATGTAATAAGCAAGACTACCAAGGTGAATAAATCTTTTCGGTTATTCGGAAACCTCAGCTTGAAACGGCTCCTCATCTAAGTGACGGATAGCATAATAATCATTGATGTATGACGGGTTAAATAGCAAGTACTTGATAAATCTCGAAGATTGTGTTTAGATACCAAATGTAAACGTGTGAAAACTTTGAGTTCTTGGCCAACTCACCATCCGATTTACATGCACACAGACGCAGATCTCGTCAACGCTGCGTTACAGAGAACGTCAACGATCACATAAATTACTTCGAGTTACTTCGTCTTTAGAGTGATATGCAAATGAAACTGTGTCTCGTCAAGGCGCTTTCCTAAAAGTCTTAATTTAGGGACAATAATAATAGATGAAAAAGTCCTCTGTGTCCCGATCCCTGAGAAGTGAACGTTTTGTTGGCAGGCATGTCAACTATGATGCTTGAAAATTTTGCGTCGTTGGGCTCTCATCTAGGTGTTGTAGCTGTTACAGCAATTGCAATTGTTTAGAGTTAGCAAGCGTTAGTTACGACATGATGATATCACAAGGAAGAACTCGATAATCACAAATGTACTGTCCGAGGATTGTGGTCTGAGCTGGTAAGAAAGTGAAACAGGCCTTTAACAGTATTTATCGCCACAGATTCTGAAGCGGAAAGTGCATTAAATATCGTGCTTATTTCAGGGAGGCCAGGCTTGGATGGTATATTCCACATAAGGCATCACGTAGACTTAAAACATTAGAAGAAAGGTAAAATACAATCTTCCTGGTCGCCTTCCGTAGCAGGCCAAGATGTTGAATGACCCTTTTTGATGATTTGTGGCCTATTTCGAGCAGCCGAGGTCGTCGTGAAATATTACTCTAAAACCGCTTTCAATTACAGTATATTGCAATGGTATTTCACCATTTTGGCAATTTTAGATGCACTGATGGCGTATATGCAAATGTGAGTGAGCGGGAGAATGAATACCATATTATGGCCCATGGAGTAAGGTATTCACTCGCCAGCAGCGAATCCAGAAATTCAGCCAGATTAAATTGTTTTAAGCGCTCGAGCAAACGCTCCAAGCATTCTGACAAGCTGTGCATCCGCCGTTCACTCTCGTAGCGTGTGGTCACGCTAACACCAGGTCGCCCGCTGCCCGTTGTCCGTATCAGACGGAAGTCGCTCTTTGCATATCTGCCGAAAGATGGAATAATGGAACTGTGAAACAGTGGTGTGTTTTTGGCAAAAAAGTAATGCTAAACAAATACCGATGAAACCAGCAAAATTCGCAGTCCCTCTCCAGACTAGCATTCAGTTCCGGTCTGATGTCTCTGTGTGTCTCCATGTGTTTGCTCCAAATTGGAATGTGTCAGCGGGCATCTGAATGTACCAAAGACTGCGTAGGAACACAACTCCAGGATGATAATTGCATATAGCGCATGAGGACATGAGGAACTACCTGCTAATAAATATTTATGTATAACAGGTAAATAAAACCAATTTCAATGAGCGCGTACGCAACCCGGACGCCAACGCAATTTGATACGCATTCAGAACATCTGGTTTCGCCAGATGGCAATTGTCTATGTGCTAAACGCAAGGTAGCGAGCGTCTGCCGAAAGGCAGATGTAGATGAACACGTACTAGTGAATAGTTGCAGTCCACGCTAATAGTCCAAATAGCTCGGCAGCTTCGACGCAGCCTCTGTAGCGCCAAGTGATCAATTTGCGCCCAAGGCTAGTCCGATGTAACAATTAGGCATTAGTCATAATAGCTACTTTTAGCGCACTTGATCTTATGTCCTCTACGCCAGAAGAGCCGTTCACGCGCAATGATAGTAGAAGTTCATCACATGTGCTGTATAGAAGGATATGTGGCTTAAATGTGTGGGCTATGTGGGCTGTGTCATAGGCGAATGAGAAAGCAATTCATGCCCGAAAGTGTGGACGAAGTATTGCCGAAGGGCTTTGGCTGCCTCTTGTGCAGTCAGCATCGGACCATCTGATGCACGTATAGCTGGGGTTCCACGCTGCAGTCTCCAGTTTGTTGAAGTGCTTGTAGACATTTTAACATTGGTACTTGAATTTCATCGCAAAGTCCTGTTGTTACATGAGTTTGTCTTCTTGGATTAATTGGACACAATGATTTCGCTCAGATATGTAGGCGTACCAGGCCTGCACACATGGACTGATTTTGTAAGAGCACAAGGATGGATATCTAAAAGACATGCGTTTTCAAGTCCTGCTTCCCAGGAAAGACTTCGTTTGCTTTGGACAAAGGATTTTTGTTTCCGACGCAATTGCTACTAGCCCGGCGAACTGGGTGACAAACTCTCAAGACCACATAGGGAGGCTGCTGGGCTAGGAACGATAACTTGGTTACCTGTACGAGGTCAGAAGAGGTGTCGTGATTGGTAACGACGTGGACTTGATCGTTGTATTCACAAATGTATTCCGCATAGCAGAAGTAAGATAAGAGCAGCGTTGATTGATCAACGCGGTCAAGCAGTACATCTATGATTAGGTTATTGACCATTAATTCATCGTCGGTGAGTACAAAGTCTAAAGTGGATCTTACGTCATCCGTTCTGAATCCTGTGGAGTGGTGACCGGAATGTATAGCGGGAACTAGACGATTATTTTCTTGCAAGTCTGCTCTGCACTGTCAACTAAGAGAAGGCGGGCTTAAATAGCATGCATTCCGAAGCTCTCCTCAAAACTTACTTGAGTCTACCACCGTTTCAGAACATACTTTATAATGAAATATTGAGGTTGGTACATTTCCAAAGTGGACATCTCAAGTGGGTACAATGTCGCCCTTAATCAAACCTCTCCACCTCTCAGACGCAGACGACATCAAAGAGAATCAACAACTTATATTGCTGGGTTTTGATAATACGGATACTTATGTCAGAGCAGTAATACAAGATTACCCTGCTTTCAATGGTGATTCGATCTTTTAATAGGAGGGGCAGGCTGGGAGGAGCAATCCCAGTATCGGTGATCACGGTATTCATCCATGTTTCGCGTAACATAAAGAAGTCCAGAAGCGTTTACTGCGAAAACCTTGTAAGGTAATATACATGAATTTGAAGACCACGAATTTTGTAGGCGTAATTGAAGATGCAGATTTTAACTGGGTTAAGCCGAACTTTTTGAATCGACAGCCAAACGCTTTTTGGAGCGGCTGACACAATCCAAAGGCCTTTTCCAGTAGGTGTGTATGATGATCGCTCTCAGCATGCGGCTGAAACCTGGCCTTCCTGCAGTGGTCATAAAACTCCGACTGTGACCCGGTTCGGAGTTGCATGCTGATAGTCTCAAATGCATTGCTTCTGCAGTGCAATTTTGTCCATTTTTATCTGGTTGTCATTTCCATTAAATAAAGGCGTAAGCGGAGCAGAAGATGGGAATCGAGTGAAAATTGATCGACCAACCAATACCAGTCCGCGTCAAAGGAATCGAACTACTCGCTCAATAAGATGAACCCGCGGAGCGAAACCAGAAGCAGAATAGTGAGCTACCTTGTCCTCCTAAATTAGCATGTTTCGGTTACCAATAAATAGAGTTAACCTATCCTGTAGATATACTCTCTGTCAACTGAGTTCTGGCCTTTTGTCTTCCTTCGGTTGGCTGGGCACGTGACTGA
>CALYDF020006196.1:0-13608 GCA_944474145.2 Dicrocoelium dendriticum
GCTGTGATGCTGCGTCATGCATGCTCTTTATATTCCTGGCTAGCTTTCGACTGGACGCGGAACCTACCGTGTTTTGCCCCATGTTGTCTAACTTTAATTGATCAGCCTCTTGTTCGCACGACTGAGCTACCGGGATGTAACTTTTGAGAAAGAGCATGACGGGCTCCACGAATCTTATAATCAAGGGTAGTCAGTTCCATGCGGACGCATAATAGCATAGGAAACTGTTACCTCCTATAATACATTTGTCACTTGTTAGCATAATGGAGTATGGTTTACTGAGAAGGGGATGTCGTTGATCAATGTGGTTTGAGTGCTTACTGCTTACTGGTTGGAAGCAGCAAGTAGAGGTCACTCTAGGTAAGTGCACCTAATGTCATTTATGGTCAAAGCACCTTTACGTTGGGGTGCACTCTATATATATCGGCAAACTGTTAGTCCGGGAATTTCTTAAATTCCATGGTTATCAACGTTGGCAAATTCGGGATTTGAAACAAAAGAATGAAACTATCATTCTGCGGCGTACACATAAAGGATTCCGCTGAAACTATTTGCACTTTTTACGGCAATTTTCTGTAGTGGGGGGCCATAGCTGTTTCCTGAAAGAACGCTTGTCCTATTCCACTGCACCTCTGTCCAACTAATTTGCACAGCATAGCACTATGGAGCAGTATTCTAAAAGGGGGCGTGCACATAGCTTGTAAAGTGTGGCTTTAAAATCTGCCAAGGACATCGTTCTACAGATGCGTCCGATTAATGCACCAGCGATTGCACTGCTGTAGCTCAATTGTTCTTTAAAGTTAAGTGACTTTGAGTAGCGTACTCCGAGTTCTCTTACTGCTGTGCAGTTGCCTAGTGGGTTACCATTCAGGGTCAGCACGTTTGGGGATATGTAGCATTTGTGGCAATTGACACCGCATTCTTCCGGCGAAAGTTCCCGCTTCCAGGTTTTGCTACAGCTATCCAGTGCGATGTGGTCACCATGGGTATGAGTGCGACCGTTCGATATATCCTACAGGTTGAAGGAGAGAAATACATAACTAAATGATCCATCCTCGACGTGGCGAGGCACGCATGTGAAGGTATGAGCAGATGGGTACAATAGGTATAATCGGATAGGAATGGTTCAGGGGTATTATTGAAAAAAGTAAGAATGAAGATGGTCTCAGATTTTACACATGGACAAATGTCGGGTAGTCATGGCGTGGAACTCGGAGATAAGACTGGTGCGCAGAAAATTAGAGAAAATATGTTGACAAAGCTGGTGTTAGGTAGGGTATTGAAATGCAGACATATCCGTGAATGCTAAATGTAATAAGTTTGTAACATTGTTTCCGGGTGAAGAACCAGTGTGCCACGGAAGATATATATATATATATATATATATATATATATATATATATATATATATATGGTTGGTGGCATTAGCTTTCTCATTTGACTGTCACTGTGGCCAGCCACAGGAAGCCTGAGCTATAGAGGGACCATGGGTGGCTTGCGTTGCACCACCCACAGATCCAACCACACACCCCATATCCAGTGGAAACCCGAAGGAATAAGACCGGGAGGCATGTGGACGGGAGCCACGTTTCATCAACCGAGCCGGCTCTCACTCCACAGGCAAACACAAGCACGCTGTATTTGGGAAGCAAGCGCAAACAAGTTGGTGGCTGGACCGTAGTCCGCTCCACACTGACTGCATGGAACCATTCTTTGATCCTAACAGGGCCAAATGTCTCCTAGAGACAGTATGGACGAGGTATTGGGTAATAGACATGTAGGCACCTTGTCAACATGAACATCAAGCGCAGTCAAACCGGGGATATCAAGCAACAGCTAATCACTTGATAGAAAGCTAACAAAGTAAAGAAATCGAGTAATGCGTAAGGAAATGGTGACATAAATCTTAAATTAATGAGCATATGAAATAAGTTGTTTACAAACGAATCCGAGATAAGTTCACGAGGTCGAAAAGTATATTTTACGGAAATGACACAAACGCGAAAATGTTATCCAAGTTAAATACTCACTCACTCTCGTTCCGGTCCAGTAGTGTGCGCATGTTCTAGCACCCTATGCTGAGTGCTTTGCGCACATGCGTACGAGTGAATAGTTGGGGAATCGCTCGCGAGGTGGTGAATGTGCTTCGGAGGTTTGCTTGAGGGACTCCACCCGGAGCCTTTGGCTCAATAGCCTGACCCACAAGGCAGCGGAGAGCAGATCCAGCTCGGGAATATGATTGCAGAGACGGATTGGGGCCTGCTTGACGGCCGTCACACGCTGCCTATGAGGTACTGGAGCGATTTGCAACCGTAGTAGGAGACGCACCTACGAACACGGCCAGACGCAGGTGGGTTTTGGTGGGTTTACACCAATTTGACCATGGGCTGCCTGGTTTGAGGTGCGAGGTAGCAAACCATTGAAAACCAGGAGGTGCCCTCCCACCGTCAGAGACAATGCGTGGCCCTCGTGCTCTACGCCAATCGAGCTGTGAGCTTATAACCCGTACAGCTGTTGTCTCCCATGGCTGAGTTTTACGTGAAGAGTGCCACCGACCACCTCCTAACCTCCGAAGAGGATGGACTAGGATATTGGCAGGGCGCCCACTTCTGACAGGAGAACGACTCGGGTCCTCAGCCAAAGCGTTCGATTAAATGAACACCCGAAAGGCAGCGAGTCTAGCCCATGGTCAGTTAGCCGACTTATGCGGATTGGTGTCCTGGATCTTAGCAGGGAGAAGGGCGAAACACAAATCCCACCCAGCGGTCGCCACGATGAGGCGCCCAGGACATGAGCAATTGGCATAACAGCAGCAGCAGTGGGTAGACCATCTGTCAGGATTTATCCACCACCAGCCTCAGCGCACCATAGGTTCTCCCGCATATATATATATATATATATATATATATATATATATAATGGTATCCTTTTATATTGGCATATGCCTAGCATGTTTACATACTTATTGATGCCAATACGTAAGTGCTAATTTTAAGCATATTAATATTTATACATGGTTGGCGGCATCCGGTTTCGGATTTGCCTGTCACTGTGGCAAACCACAGGACGCCTGCGCCTACAGAGGGACCATGGGTGGCTTGCGCTGCACCACCCACAGATCCAACCACACACCCCATATCCAGTGTAAACCCGAAGGAATAAGACCAGGAGGCATGCGGATGGGAACCACGTTTCATCAACGGAGCCGGCCCACACTCCTTCACAGGCAAACACAAGCACACTGTATTTGGGAATCAAGCACACACAAGGCGGTGGCTGGACCGTAGTCCGCTCCACACTGACTGCATGGAACCACTCTTAGATCCTAACACGGCCACAAGGACCGTGCACCCCATCCCCTCCAGCAACGACCAACTGTCTCCTGGAGCCAGTATGGACGAGGTAGTGGGTAATAGACAGGTAGGCACCTTGTCAACATGCACATCAAGCGCATCGACACCGGGGATATCAAACAACAGCCAATCACTTGAGAGAGAGAAAGAAAAAGAGAAAAACTCGATTAATGCATATGGAAACGGTGATATAAACCTTAATTAAATAGCATATGTAATAAGTTGTTTACAAACAAATCCTAGCTAAGTGCACGAGGTCCGGAATAATAGTTCACGGAATGCCACGAACGCAAATATGTTTTGGAAATCGAATACAATTGGCTTAGGCGATGTGTGCAAGTTAATGAAATAGCGTACAGGGAGATATTTATATGAAAAAGAAAAGCATTAATGTAAAAACTGTAAACCCACCACCTGCAATAAAGAGACTTAGCATGCAAGCACGTGGTTAATAAATCGAATTCAGCTTGCCTACAAACGCTGCGCCGGCTCGCCGTAATTCTCTGTAGGACCCGTCGTCGCTTCTGTAGTGGCCACAAATGGCACAGCCCAAGGCCCACTAGACATTTGTATGAGAAAGAAAGGCATAAGGAGAGAACCGAAAACCCACCACCTGAAATAAAGAGACTTAGCATGCAAGCATGCGGTTAGTAAATCGAATTCAGCGTGCCTACAAACGCTGCGCCGGCTCGGCGTACTTCTCTGCAGGACCCGTCGTCGCTTCGGCAGTGGTTCCGAGTGACCTCTCTCATGGCTCACTAGGCCTGCCTGACTAAGGCACTCGCGACCGCATGTTCTACAGCACCATGCGCTCGATGTCGATGGAGTACAATTCATCGGTGCTTGCCGCTTCCGCACTTGCCGCTTCTTCTCTGCATGCATGAGGGTTTTCTCCCGCACTTCAGCAACTGCCTTCGTGATTAGATCGAGCCATGCACCACGATCAACCGCCTTCCATTTTCATGATCTGCAATCAAGATTAGAACGTGTGAGGCTCACTTTAATCATGTCCTGGTAACGTAACTTTGGTTTCCCCACGTGCCGCTTCCCAATACTCAGCTGACCATTTAAGAGTTGCTTCGGTATCCGCGCCGAATCCATACGGCTCACATGACCGGGCCACCCAGATGCCTCAGCAAAAGTAGGCAGTCCACTGTATACATACCACTTCGGCGCAAAACTTCCGTGTCTGCAACTCTGTTGCCCCAGCCGATGCGCAGAATTCGTTGCAGACACTGCTGATGGAACCGCTCGAGATATCGCACATCCCGACGGTACATCGTCCACGTTTCACTGCCGTATAGAAGAACGGACAGTACCATGGATTTGTACACCATCAGCTTCGTGCCAATGCTAAGCTGATGGTTGTTCCACACTCGGTACTCAAGCTTCCCGAATGCCGCTGCCGCCTTCGACACGCGATTACGCAACTCAACGTGTAGCTGCTGATCAGTCGACATCACACTCCCAAGGTAGCAGAAGCGGGAGGTGGTTTCCAATATTTCAACCCCAATGGCGTTGCGTGGCAATATTGAAGATTGCACCTCCGGTGAAGGCTGTAAGAGACAGACAGTTTTGCTTGTGTTGATGGTGAGCCCGAATTTGGCCGCTGTCGAATCCAGAGCACTAGTCATGTGCTGCAACTCATCCGCGCTGTGTGAAAACAACGCACAGTCGTCTGCAAACAGCAACATACAGATAGTTGTCTCACAGACTAGAGTTCTCGCACCGAAACGACGGATGTTCAGCAACGCACCATCAATACGGTGCTCCACACGAACAGCGTAAGCACAAGCCGCATCAAAGGCACAAGACATCATTGCATGAGTATATATATTAAACAGGGCAGGAGCTAAGACACAGCCTTGCTTCACACCAGAGACGACTGCACTCAGCTGCACCCTCGCTCGCATACCACTGTGCAGACATTCTATTATACTTACAAACTTACGCGGATAACCAAACTTACCCAACACCAACCACAATGCCTCGCGGTTCACAGTATCAAATGTCTCGGTGAAATCAACAAAAAGCGAGTACAATGGCTGGTGTCGTTCTCTGCACTTCTCTTGCAACTGGCGAGCCGCAAACACCATATCTATAGTGCTGCGACCCGAACGGAGTCCACACAGCTCTTCCGCCACGTTAGGTTCCACAACCAGACTGACGAGGCGGTTGAACAGGATTCGGGCAATAAACTTACCCACACAACTCCGCAAGTTGATGCCACGATAATTCGTGCAACATTGCTTGCTACCTTTGCCCTTGTACAGTGGTAGCACAAGGGCATCCTTCAGCTCAGTAGGCACCTCCTCCTCAATCCACACGCGTTGCACCAAGTGGTGTAACGCAGTCAACAACGCGGGTCCGCCGTGTTTCAATACTTCAGGTGGGATTCCGTCACCTCCGGCACATTTGACGTTTCGCAGCTGAGCAAGTGCTCTCTGCGTCTCATCCAGTCTCGGCGTATCCGCCAGATCCGCCTTCACATCGTGCTGCTTTAGGCCGTTAAATCTAAGCCAGTCGATCTCTGAACGGTTGTTCAAGAGACAGTCAAAGTGCTTTTCCCAGATCTGCATTATGTCTGCAGTCTATGTGCAGGTAGCGCCTGAACTACCATCGATCAGTGTCCTCAGAGGCTCCAATCTCCGTCCATACACCGCCTTCAAGAAGTCAAAGAATTCCTTGTGTTGACGGCGTTCAGCGTAGCACTCCATCTGCTTCGCCTTCTCCGTCCACCATGCATTTTTTATGCGACGGAGCTCTCGGGTCAGTCGCCGTCGAAGTTTCCGAAACTGACTAATCTGCCCCAAGTCACTGGGGTCTGCCACATGTGCAGCAAATGCTGCATTCTTCTCACACACCAATGCGCCAATCGTCACATTGTTGTCATCAAACCAATCAGGCCGCTTACAGTTTGCGCGCCCAATGGCCTCCTCGGCAGCAGCTGTCACCTGATCGCGAATGTGGTGCCACAGGTCGCCCACTGTGGCTATGCAGTCAACATCACACAGGCGTGCAGCCATCGCCTTCTCCAGCTCAGTACGTTTCGCCACAGTACCGAGGGAGATAATGTTAAATTTACGACGATTCATGGCGGGAGTGCAATACATCGATTTACGAAAATATATGTACAGTTTGGTCCGCACCAATTTGTGATCAGTGCCACACTCAGCTCCACGCAGTACACATGTCATGCGTACTTCACGCATATCAGGCTGTCGTACGATGACATAGTCGAGCAGGTGAGCGTGACCACTCCGTGGGTGCCTCCAAGTTGCTATATCACTCACACTCAGTGCAAACCGAGTGTTCGTGGTCGTCAGGCAGTGCGTGCCACACAGTGAGAGCAGCCTGTCACCCTTTGCATTCGCTGAACCAATGCCATACGAACCGATAACATCTGTCCACGCTGATGCATCACGCCCAACGCGCGCGTTGAAATCACCCAGCAGAAATAGTCGGTCGCTCCTCGGCACAGACCGTATCACGGAGAATAGCTCAGTGTAGAACTGATCACGCGTGTCATCAGGATAACACATGGTCGGACCGTACGTGCTTATAAAAGTAGCAAACTTAACTCTTCCGAGTCGTAGGCGAACAGTCATCAGTCGCGCGCTGATGCCTGTTGGTTCACCCATCAGCTGGCCATTTAGGCGATCGGATATTGCAAATCCGACCCCATGATCACGTGGTGCTGAGGCGGCGTTCCCCACCCAGTAGAATGTGTAGCCAGCAGCTGCTTCATGTAACTTACCTTGCTCAGCGAGCCGAGTTTCACTGAGCGCCGCAATATCGATGTGGTAGCGCGCCAGCTCCATTGCGACTAGTGCAGTGCGTCGCTCCGGGTGCTCGCTGGAGTTCCGGTCCAGTAGTGTGCGCACGTTCCAGCACCCGATGCTGAGTGCTTTGCGCGCAGGCGTACGATTGCATTGGTGGGCAATCGCACGCTAGGTGGCGGTTGTGCTTCGGAGGTTTGCTTGAGGGACTCCACCCGGAGCCTTTGGCTCAATAGCCTGACCCACAAGGCAGTGGGTGGTTTGGTGGTTTGCTTGAGGGACTCCACCCGGTGTCTTCGGCTCAATAGCCTGACCCACAAGGCAGTGGAGAGCAGATCCAGCTCGGGAATGTGATTGCAGAGACAGATGGTGATCTGCTTGACGGCCGTCACACGCAGCCTTTGAGTTTCTAGAACAATTATCATAAGTTTTGTGACCGCAGTAGGATACGCATCTGCGACCACGGCCAGACGCAGGTGGGTTTTGGCGGGTTTGCACCAATTTGACCAGGGGCTGTCTGGCTTGAGGCGGGCAGTAGCAAACCATTGAACACCCGGAGGTGTCCTCCCACCGTCAGAGACAATGCGTGGCCCTCGTGTTCTACGCCAATCGAGCATTGAGAATATAACCCGTAAACTTGTTGTCTCCCATGGCTAGGTTTTATGGGAAGTGGGCCATCGACCACTTCCTAACCTCCGGAGAGGATGGACTAGGATACTGCCAGGGCGCCCAATCCTGACAGGAGAACGACTCGCCACGTGGAGGCGCCCAGGACATGAGACTATGGCGTAACATTAGCAGCAGTGGGTAGACCATCTGTCAGGATTTATCCACCACCAGCCTCAGCGCACCATAGGCTCTACCGCCAATATTTATTTATACATACGTGTATATACATATATATATATATATATATATGTATATATTTAAATATATGAGCTCAAACTTCGATGCGTAATCATATGTATTTGCCGTAGTATTAAACAAAAAATGTAATCATGGAAATGTCTTAACACTGGTAAATGTGGCCATTCATGTTTCCTTTTGGTAGCGAGGCACATATATTTTCTTGATTGCGTAACTGCTGTTAATTACCGGAATGCAGGAGATTTACTGGGAACGTAATAATCCCCTCTCCAAATATGAATGGGCCTTCCTAGAGAATGTTCCGATGCGTGGTTGGAAATCCGTCTAGGAATTTAACCAAATTATAACCGTTTTCGATTTCATAAGTGTGATTTTTGCCTGGAGTATTGCAGCTGTCGAAAGGATCTCTTCTCAGCCATAGGGATGGTAAAAGAGGATACATTGCACGGACCTAATTGGGTTCTTTGACTCAAAGTGGATACATTGACAAGAGTCACCAGTGGAAACATTCCAAATGAAGAATACTATTCTTCGAGTCTGATGCCGCCGCCCCTAACCCTGGTGGCTAATGTTTACAACAGCTTACCAGAGAACACCGTTGTTTCACATACTCAGTAACGTTTTAATGATCTGTTTGAATGCCACGTGGCGAATGCCACGGGCTATTTTTGCCTCTATTGTAAAGGTGGCGATCCCCAGAGGCGCGTCGACTTGTGAACACGAGCATGAAGCTCGTAAAGAACTGTACTTAAGGTAACTGGCAACGGTCTCTCCTCATAATCTGCACACACGAATGAACCAATTGACGATGCACAGTTAAATGCAGTAAGCCAATGTATATCAGTCCTACGGATTTATGTCTTAATTTGGTGACTGCTTAGCTTTTGCTACCGGCGTTCAGTGATCGCAGACATACCCGGTGGAAGTGCCAGCAGTATGGGCAGTAGGGAATTATCAGTCTGGAGCTCCGTAGGCCAACGTGAATGGAAAGCAGTTATGATACATGGTACGGGTGAGACCTGTACAGCTGGCTACTCACGCGTACATGATGGGTATTTATGAAAACCATGTGGATATGATAATATGCATGAATGGTGAAACAAAGGATCCACGGAGGTGTCATAACAGAGTGTGCTGCTACTGCAATACGAACTTACTGTATGGTTGTAAAACGAAGAGGCTGCTTCCAGTTGGAAACTTTTCACAACATCCTCCAAACCTTCGTGTTTACGATAAAATGTGCGAAAAGTGCGCTCAAAGTATCCGGAATCCTCCACCATTGATATGCTGAGAGCGTGGTCATTAAAAAACTTGGCCCAAATCTGTATGCAGAAAGACGCATTTGTGACCCTGGCTCTGTCGTGGTAGCGGGTCGCGAACAGATGACGAGGTGACATGGATGTATGGATGTGTGTTCAGGCTGGTGAGTTTGTCATTTGAACTACGCTCCTTCCCTCATGCTATAAATTCACACGTCTAGTACGCACTTGAAAATATGAGGAGAAAAATTTCCATAATTAACTCGTGCGACACCTTTGGATTACCTATTCCTGTATATTTAATTTTGAATTCATCAATGGCGCATACTATACTATATCGAGCGCTATTTCCAATTAGTGATGCTTATTAAAAATACAAAGCTGCATGCGTGACGGTGAGCACGAGACTTTCTCAAACAGCCTTAACTCCAGGAATCACGATACATAGGAGCAGTTCTGTATAAAGTTGCCAGCTGAGTATGGGAAGTCAATGCGAATAGAACGAGTGAATTGTTAAGTGCCCAGGTAATGCGATAGCAGGAAATTTTTTTACAGAGACGAACGCACTTGTTATGCGGTATTTCAAAGGTGAAGCGGCTGAATTTGTTGTGAACAATGAACAATGATTTATCACGGGATAAAAGCAAGTGCTTGACACGTCCCTTAGGATGGTTGAGGTGAATATGATGAAATCAAAATATGTCTGGGTCATCTATCGAACGTCTGCCGAGATGAATAGCTTGATAAATAAAATCAGTGTAAAATTAAAATAAATTATCGAGAGTAAACGTTCAAAATGACACTGGGGTGCAGTGATCGTTGAGGTAAGGAGTGAGAAAATAAAATATGGTCGCTCACTTAGGTCCATTTGATACATAAATCCTGTTGAAAAGCATACTTGTCGTAATCCACAATAGAAGAGTTTAGGTAACAAAATGATCGGAGCTAAGAGCACCATCTAATCGTTTTTTGAAAACATCCAAGGAAGGAGAAGATACAACTGATTCTGGGAATGCGTTCCAGGGTTTGCAAACCCTAAGGGAAAAGTAATTCCGTCGACACTCTGTAGGACTATTTTGTTCCTTCAATTTTAAGCAGTTACCCCTGAGCTGCCTGTTGTGGCTAAGTTTCAGCAAATGGCGGCATATGCTAAAATGAGCTCGCCGCGCAGCAGTCGATAGCGCCCGCTGAAACTTCCCAGCAACTTCAGCCTTCGGTGGTAAGAGTGATAGCGCAGGCCCTTTACATTCTTTGTTGCTCTTCGTTGTGGTGCCACTATCGCTTCTAGGTCACGCTTCAACCAAGGTTGCCAAGCTTGGATAGCGTATTCAGCATGCGGGCGCAAGTAGGAATTGTGCATCATTGGGAAGATTGATGGGTCAAATCTCCCGAATGCCCTTCGCAGCAGGTCGACGTGCTGGTTGCCTCTTTTCGCAGCTACCTCAGCCTGTTTTGAACAGCTGAGGTCGCTCTGTACGATCACACCAAGATCACGTTCCTGGGAGCTATTCTGCAATCCGTTTGTCCCAAGTATATAGGTGTAGTTATTCCTATAGCGTAACTGTACAACACGACATTTGTCTACGTTGAACGGTAGGGCGTTTTGAACTGACCAGTTCGACACAGTGTTAAGGTCGCACTGCAGCCGTTCATGGTCGGCCGGTCCTCTGATCCTTCGCCATATCTTGACATCATCAGCGAAAAATAGGAAATCGGAAGCAATTGATCTTGCCAAATCCTTAATGAACACCAAGAATAGGCGAGGTCCAAGAACCGAGCCTTGTGGTACTCCACACGCCACATCGATTGCATGAGAAAATGATTCTCGGACTCTCACCACTAGCCTTCATTCTTGTATAAAATTGTCAATCCAACTCAGGATTTGGTCGCCAATGCCGTAATTCCGAAGCTTCTGAAGAAGAATGCGATGGTCTAAGCGACCAAATGCTTATGAAAAGTCCAGGTAGATGACATTGACTCCTAATCCATCGTCAACAGCTTCAGACCAGCTATTACGTTCAATTAATAGGTTAGTATAACACGAATGCTTTTGAGGAAAGCCATGTTGCTCTGGGGCTATTAAATGGTGGCTTTCCAGGTATTCCATCAGCGCATCTGCGATGATTGGTTCCATCACTTTGGATGGTACGGGAAGTAGTGTCACTGGATGATAGTTGGCTGGATCAGTGCGGCTACCTCCTTTATGGATAGGAGTGATGACCCCTCGCTTCCATACTGGTGGAATACGGTTCTCCTCTAGACATCGCTAATAGAAAACAGCCAGTCTTTCTGCTAGATCACTAGCTACCGCTTGTATAGCCTTCGGTCGCATGTTGTCAGCTCCGGGAGAACTGTGGATACGCAAGCACAACAACTTATTCAACACAGCTTCTGCAGTGAAGGTGATGTTTTCTAAACCAGATGGGAGAGTATTAGAAGTGAGGAGAATGTGTGTGCTCATTACCTGCTGGAAAATTTGGGAGTAATGAAGCCGTAGGAGATCAGCTGCTTCCATTGCTGATCGCGTGCACCCATCAGCCGTGACTAGTGCTGGAACCCCTTATTTTACCTTTCGAAGGCCGTTAACGTGCCTGTACAGGAGTTTGCGATTCGTTCAGAATCGCTTCATTAACTTCTGCTGATGAGTGACCTTGTCTTCGCGGATCAGTTTCACACAGAAGTTACGATGGGTCACGTATGCAGTCCTGGTGATCTCGCACATGCCAAACCCCTCTGGGACATACATTTACGTGTGCTGCTCCTCAGAAATGACTTACGCTTGTTTTTAGCTTGGAAGGACTTCTGCTCTGATGCGTGCGCTACCAGTGTACTAAACGTCTTTGTAAATGTTTCCCAGGCAACATCTGGGGGGCATTCGGTTAAGAAAGTCCAATATGTATCCTTAACAAGCTTAGATAATACATTGTAATGTGTGATAGTATGCACTTTATCCCCCTCCTTTTCAGGGTACTCCGCATAGCAAATATAGTCAAAGAGTAGAGTAACATGATCACTACGACCCAGTGGTGTGCTTGTAACTAACCCGCCAACCTGAGTTCTTCATTAGTGAGCACAAGATCCAGTATCGACGGCTTGTTAGCAGTTCGAAATCTGGTGGGAGAGGTTACGTGGTTGTAAAGAGGGTGACTAGCAATAAGCTCTTGCAAACAGGCTTTAAACTGCATACCGTCGGTTGCTGGCGTTTCTATGTCATGCACGTTAAAGTCTCGCGCGGTAAGAATGTGGGTGTAGGACTTGTTCAAAGCAAACTGGAAAACGTGGTTCAGTTTGGAGTCCATTTCCGAAGTTGAGTTTGGTGGGCGATAAATCACTGCTAGTAGACATGTGTCTGTGTTTCGCAACCATAGGCGGCACCAAAGCGAATCAGGGGCTCGGATTTCCGGATGATCGATAACTTCACATCGGAGTTTTGTATTATAGTAAAGAATCATACCGCCACCCCTTCCGGTTCTATCTGTCCGAAGCAGTGACATACCGGGTAAATTGATCTCCGAATCGGTTATCTCAGGGTTTAACCATGTCTCTGTAATCATGACGAGGTCCCGCGGTTGTGAGGCATGGAGTTCTCTAAGTCCTGCCAACTTGCATAGAAGGCCTTGGGCGTTTGTGTACATGCAAGATAGGGCTTTTGTTGTTAGCAGTTCATTGATAGACGTCAATGTTGTGTTAGCTTTTAAGCCGGCCGTTAGGTGGTCGGTCATTAATTGTTTTTTGGTTTATGTATTTCAGTCGTGTTGCATGGCATTATTGAGCGTTCCTGGACAGACGTTTCACTCGTGCTGTGCTCGGTCCGCCTGTGTGCCGTGGGCGCTGTTGTGTCGGTCTGTCCGCAGGACTGTGCAGATAAGGAATTTGTTGCGTTTGCAAGTTCCATTGAACTGCTTCCGACTTTTGGTCGTTCGCCTGCTGCTTTTAGCCGGATGTCTGTTGGCAATCTAGCTCGAAACCTTAACCAGCTATCCAACAGAACTTGCGTCATTCCCTCGGAGTGTAGTATTACTTTAAGTAGCCTTGAACCGCAGTCCTTGTCTTTAGGTGATGAAGGAACTCTTGTCAGGTATCGATCCTATGGAAAAAATTTATAAGCTGCGTTTTAGGGCACAATATTAAAAATGAACAAGGCTCGTTTGCCATTTGAAAAACCGAAAACATTGTGTAGATTCAAGATAAAAAGAAGAAAGCATGAAGCAAGGATTGTTGATTGCCAAATTATTATATTCGGTACTAATGGCAAAAACCGGGAAAATATTTTGTAGGGGGAGAATTTCGGAAACGGGACCGAAAAAGTTGCTGTTAACATTTAGTTCAACGCATATCTTTCTGTACCAT
>CALYDF020006197.1:0-13649 GCA_944474145.2 Dicrocoelium dendriticum
AGCACTCACAGAGAAAATTCACTTTTAACTTCCCTACCTTGCCCAGCGAGCGCATATAAATCTAAATAGTCAGCCTGAGCTAACAGTATTTGGGAAAGTAGCTAGTGAGCGATATTTTTCACGCCGTGTTTTCCCTTCATATTGACCGCTGCAAAAAGCTGTTTGTCTTACTATTTTGGGCACAGTATCAAACGCATGGAGACCTTTAGTGCCTACTGATGTATAACTCACATACTACTCACCATATTGGCAACAAGCTTGATTAATGCAAAAGGCAGCTGAATATGAATGGCTTCCTTTGTTGCCTATGCAAATGGCCCGATGTGTTTCACAGGTCTCTGTCATTGGTGCTACACTTTCCCAATCATCCAATAACGATTTCTCTGAGCTGGTAACTAGACTGCTTTAGATTCACTGAACATCTGAAGGGGTGTCCGGAGAAATCCAGATTTTTAGTGACTGAGGAACTGCGAAGGTGGCTCAAGTCCATTCACGATTAGCGTATCAGTTATTGCTTCCGTTTCATTTGCGGTAAAGGCCGCCTTCACAAGTTTTGCGCATCAGTCTTTCGGCGTCCACCGCAGCTGAATATTCCTGCTAAAGTTTACCGCTCCTGAGAAGGATCAGGCTGTATTGGGAACTCGACGTGAGCTTAACGCAGAAGACTTTACAGAACGTCGCAGTCGCAAACAGAATACTCCGCGCCATTCAACAATCTCCCTCTACAATAGCAGCTGAGAGCTTCAAGCTCCACTTTTTCTTCTAGCCTTGACCAATACCGGGTTGTGTGCAGTTTAATCGTTTCTGCTACTTTTTACGAACATTATTAGAAGGCGTTGCACATTTCGATGTATTAAAACACGCGTTGCTTGGGAATTTGCAGAGACACGGGTAGTAGTCCCTGACTATGCAGGTTGATGTATAACTTCTCTCTCGAACTCATAATGTGAAACGTTCCATTCAGCTTACCGACCTTGAAATGAAGCTTTGTGTTACAGTAGAATACTTTCAAGGGGATAATTAGAGAATGTGCAGCAGCGGTTCGTCTAGATTAAGCTGAAAGTTTCCACAAGTGGTTAAGTTTAAAAGCTAGTTAATTCAAAGTTATACGACGTCCAAGCCGAGGATGCTTTTCTACCTGTTGAGTTTGGTTGGAACATACCAAACTATAGTTTCGCATCAGCTCAACTTGACGTACTGACACTAAACTGATGTCTCACTTATCATTTGATGCTTTTAATTTTTACGCCAACAATTCCATTGCATTTGTCAACTGCAAAGAATAATGTTTCATTTTTTATTGTTCAACTCCCGGAAACGGTTTTCAGTGCCGGACAAAAACTCTTAAGTCGCGCTTGGTTAACCTCACGCTAAAACGTCTGGCTCAGTCTGTTAACGTTGTATTATTAACTATTCCTCAGCAAAAGAAATTTAGCAACCATATGTTAAAATCTGCCGAAACGTTGCAGGTTAAGGGGCTGATATGTCCAGCACGATATGTCTAGCATGTCTAGCATTTGTCTAGCACACGTCATAGCACATGGAAGTACGAATCACGCGAGGGTTTTTAGAAGCTTGGCACCCTACCACCCATTCAGTCAATCGACGCATTGAACTGGACGTAGTATTTGCCACACAACTGATGAACGACCGCCAAATCAATCGATTGATTCCGGTGGAACTCGTAACTAGGCAACCAGAAATGACGGCAGACTAGCTCGCAAGAGCAAGCAGACAAAGTCCACAAAACACAAGTAAGCGAGGTCAAAATTTACCTGCCCATCAACCAACCTGGACGCGAATCGAACTCCCAAACAATAGGATTGCTCGGCTCCACGGCCAACCACGCCAGCAGAAAAACGCACGCCCACCGCGCTCAGCGCACTCTCACCGAGGTTTCTCTACACTACTCTATGCTATTGCACGCAACTCAACAACGCACTGATGATTTCACCTCGATTGGTGACGGAACGTTTTCGACAAAAATACCAAGCTCAGCGAACTGTACAACAGCCATCTTAACAACCTGAACTACTAGCCTTCAGTTCTACGATTTAGCTTTTATTCTGCGGTCTAGTATTCGTTAACCTAGTAGCTAAACTTAGGGTATATTTCTCGAGATTGCAAGACGGACAGATCACGTGGATTGATCAGTTTCCACAGCATAGTCTAACAGGGGTGAAAGTTGCTTGAATATCTCATTGGTACCAACTGGGTGTTATGAGGGGTAGGTTATTTGAAAAGCTGAGATTTGGTGTATGTGTTTAAATGTAGTTATAGGTGGCAGTGCAATTAATGTTTTATAACCATCCATGGAACCGTCTTTTTTGACCTGGTTCCATGTGATGTAATAGCTAGGGGTGGTTGATAAGCACTTCCACGTAGGATCCGCCATGTGCGAACGTGGGGTACAAAAGTAAGTCGTCGTCTGTTTGAACTGAGATAGCAAGAAAGGGACAAATCAGCGAATATCATCGGGGATTTTTACTGTATCAAATCGCGTACGGTACCTTCACCGCACACTAGTCGATCACGATCCAGGGCAATATCATAAACCTGCCTTATGCCCCTGATCGATTCCACGTATTTTATGCACTTCAGCAAGCAATTCTATGGCGCGAAACACCTTAGCACTTCCGTTGCAAGTTGACCCAGTCAATCGGTTGCAAAATAAAGGTAAGCAGTAATATAAGAGGTGAAATTTATACCTGGGTTTCTACCATGTAGGGAAGGGTTGGCGGGTGTGGGAAGAAGCTGTGGTACTGTTATAGATTAATGAAATAATGGGAGCAATGCATGGAGAAAAATTATTGCAACTAACTATCCCAACTTTTCCGTTTGTTCGTAGTTATGTATATAAACACTCCCGCAAAATAGGCCAAAACGCGACATGAAAGTTAATCGCCTGATAAGGTTACATTACCTTTTTATCTAAACATCCGGCGCCCCAACTAAGAACTCTGCGTACTTCACTAGGCCATTCGTCACATCTCGTCATTGAAAACTATAGTTCTTGCCAAATTTGTTTTTCTGGGAACCACACCTTAAATAAATTAGGCTAAATGAGAAATAACCATTCCACAGCACTGCGACTTCAATTAATTCAACATTAGTTAGCGTAGAAATAGCCTGGTCAGTTATCCGCACACAGTTGCAAAAGTTTTGCTTGATGATATTCGCCTCAAACATGGTAGCACTTGGAACTGTTTTGATATGTTGTTCGGGAGTAAGATGGCTATATTTTGCAAAAATTGAAAATCAGTCGGCTATCCTCATAACGTTTTAGTAATAAATGCCGATACGTTGGGTTCTAGCGTGCTTAGTGTAAACAGGCAGGGCACTATATGTGTAGTGAAAACGATACATGTAGGCAGGAAGTATCTTACTCTTGAACGTGTCAGTAAAATAATGAATTATGATTCTAGTCGACTTGCCAGTATGTATTTGTGAACAGTGACTTTATTTAGTAGCGAGTAACATTCGCCACGTCGCAGTGTTGTTAAACGGACATTTGTGGCTTTTTATATAAAGAACGCTTGCCAGGAGAAAACCCACCACATCCTGGAACACTGTCAGAAATCCGTTTGTACACTGATGTACAACTGGCAGAACAGCTTGCCGACTGATTTCACACTCTGTTATCCGCAGTCAGATGCGTTCTAATTTCCTTTGTTAGTTGATCTGATATCTTGGTCAGGGCCGCCATAATGGCTGAGGCCACTCGAGGATGGGAACTTCGCGAGGAATCGTCTTTGTGAGTGTCCAGGTGATCAAAACGTCAGTTTCTTATGTCTGGATTTTTCCGCTTTATGTGTACTTTTCAGGAGCTGGAAGGCCTCGTGTTCAGGCTGGCTAGCCGAACAACCTCCTCGTGGTGCCAGCTGGGTGGTTCGGGTTTAACACGTTCCAGCAAATAGTTCGGCGGCAGTGTTCCAGGACGTGGTGGGTTTTCGCCTGGCAAGCGTTCTCCCTATAAAAAGCCACAAATGTCTGCTTATCAACACTGTGACGTGGCGGATGTGACTCGCCACAAAATAAAGTCACTGGCCCGTGGATATCCGGAAAGTGCTATCCAACCCAAGGACATCAATCGCTTATGCTCACATTCCTGACGACAACAAACAGTCAAAAATGCTGCGGCACATTTAAAGACACAAGCTACATTCATACACAAATACATACGTATATACACTCATACACTTACATACACTGTTATGCCAAACATGTACTTTTGTACATTATTGATCACACTGTTAGCTAAACATGATCATGTCTGTAAAGATGTGTCTCGCATGGTCGAGAATAAAAGTTTATTTATTTATTTACTTATTTATTTATTTATCACTGGACAACGGTTGTGGTAGTGAGTGCAGTTGAGTCCATTTGTTGTACAGCCATATTCTTTGTAGGTCCTTGTGGGTTGCTATGTCCTGTCCCGGGCAAAAGCGGTTTCTCGGTCCAATCCCAGATCCCCAAGCATTTCCGGACCTCGGAGAAAAGGGAAAGTGAGAGACAACGAAGGCCACAAAGAACAGGCATGGAAACAAACATTGTTAAAGTCCTATGTCATAACATTTAGAGTGGAGACAAATGATGTACAATGTGCAACACTGATTGTGCTGAAAGTATTCTTTGAACGTTCTGCGAAAGCAATGGCCGTATAGGTTGCTGGCTACCATCTAAATAGAATAGGTTACGATGCGCCATTAACTAACGGTTTGACACGATGCAACTAATACGTGGGAAGACAGAAAGCAGACTTCAAGGACCAGGGGCGTTTGCATGTTGGATGAACGGCTAGTAGCCAGCCTACTTGGATGGGTAGCGCACAATAATTAAGGGAAGGTATAAATGGGTCGCGACGAAAGAGATTCAAAGGTCAATTGGTGGTAAATCAGCGGATAGGTAGGTCTCAAGCGTGGAGTGATAATGTTCGGAGGATCAAGACAGAAAGGTGGCAAGAGGGTACTAAGAGTATAGTGCTACGGCCGACTGAGATGGGAAAAGCCTGTGAGAGAGCTTACCTCCTACATAAGCAAGTGTCGAAACCTTTGCTGCAAAAACGGACACAGAACACCCACAAAGGATTGGTTAAGAAGCGGATGTACTTACTAGGTGAAAAAGGATTGATCGATAGAAGTGAAGTAATAATATATTAACGAAATCGAACATGCGGAACAAATGTATACGTAGCGTCGCGCGGAGAAATGAGTTAATCTAGGATGCTAAGAAAGTGGTACTAGGGTACGCTGATCCAGGAGAAGCCAGTGAGGCTGTTGGACTCATATATGAGTAAGTATCGCCAACATAGCAGCGATTAAGTGATAACTGTAAACCTAGAAATGAGAAGTTAACAGACGTCTGTGTGCTGACCATATGAGATGAGTGATGAACTAAAAAGCTAAGAAGGGTTAATTGACGGAAGGGCAGTGAATAGCTGGAATGCAAACGTACATTAAGGTTGCTGAGACTATCAGAGCTTGAAGCCTAACCACAGCAGCTAGGGTGCTAAGATAATAGTACCAAGCTGGATGGAGCCAGGAAATGCCAGTCCAAGAGCTGGAGCATTACAGGTAAAAGAAGTCTAAGACAATACAGTAAATAAATAAATAAATCGTTTATTCTCAAATTCATAGTGACACACCAAATCAGGCGTGCTCAAGGTGTAAAAGCAGTTGTGTATCACGACGATACTTTGGGTTCAATCGTGTGTAGTTGAAACGGTCAAGGCACTATAAGTGCAATGAAACGGTGCATATAGACGGAGAGTATCATATACTTGCATGTGTCGGGAAGAGTTGAAATATGAGTCTAGTCGACTTGCCAGTATGTAGTTGTGGGCAGTGACTTTATTCAGTGGCGAGTCACATCCACCACGTCGCAGTATTGTTAAGCAGACATTTGTGGCTTTTAATAGGGAGAACGCTTGCCAGGCGAAAACCCACCACGCCCTGCAACACTGCCGTAAAGCATTTTAAACATTATTGTATGACTGGCAAAGCCGTTTGACGACTGATTTCCTATTAGGTTATTCGCAGATAGATGGCTCCTAGTTTCCTCTGTTAGTTAGACAGGTAATTTGATCGGGGCCGCCATGATTGTTGACGCCGGTTGAGGAGGGGAACATCGCGAACAGTCGTCTTGTTGTGTGTCCACGTGAGAAAAAGTTCAAATTTTCTGCTGTCTGGATTTTTCAGATGTATAATGTATGGAAGTATGAAGCGGTGTCCAATTCTCCATACTGCACAAGGGTTGTTGTGATTGTAGGTGGGTCCTTTTGGTGTTCATCCATGCTCCATGTAAGTCCTTGTCGTTGGTTACGTCCGTCTTGGGCGAAAATTGTTCCTCAGTCCAATCCCAGATCTCCAAGAAGTTCCGGACCTCAGAGAAAAGGGAAAGTAAGGGACAACCGAGAGAAGACCGCAAGAACAGGCCTAGAGTTAAACATTGTTACAGTCTTATGTTACAACATTTGGTCTTGAGACAAAAGCATGTACACTGTGCAACAATAATTAGGATGAAATTCCTTTTGAATATCCTATAGAATCATTAGCCGTATGGGTGGATTGCTAACGCCTGCGTAGAGACAAGAGCGTTGTACCAGTAAGTAATCTACGCAGTATGGGTTTAGTATGATCCAAAATTTGCTTGGAGAGAGCAAGGAGAGTTAGAATATGGGTGGTGCTTGCAAGCTGCGTGAACAGCAAGTACCTAGCGTCATACGATAGGGAGCGCTGAATAAGTGAGACTAAATAGGTTGCCGCGAGAGAGATCTAAAGGTCAATTGGCGGTAGGGCAGCGAAAAGATTGGATGCGGATATTCTAAAGGAATAGAGGTTATTAAGATACAGAGTGGCTCCTAACAAGCACTGGAAAGTCGCATATGCATGGATCCTATGACCACTAGCTACTTCTAAACAGAGGTGCCGAATTTAAGACGACCGACAGATGGTGCCGCTAGGAAAGACTATCAGTGGCCAGATGTAGCCATTCCAATCGGACGCTTGGTCACTAGTGTACGCCTATAGGGTTACTGAATGCATCAACAAGCCAGCGGAGGTAAGTGATACAGACATTCCAGGAGAATTTATGTTGGAGAGACAATGAGTGTCTCCTAGCAAGCTCAACATCTGCGCAGAGGGGACATGGAGCAAACGGCGAATTGCTGCAGTAGTGAGGAAGATAAGAAAAGCGACAGATAGTGACGCTAGTATTGAGGTATCAGTGGCCAACAAAGGCATCCGGATTAGGCCTACTAATTACCAGCGGATACCTACGGTGACAGAAGTCAACAAACTAGCAAAGGTGTGATGCAAACAATTCAAGAGGGTAAATGTTGGCGCAAAGATCAATCCTACCTACAATGACTCGCTACAGCTGAAAATTGGTGACGAAGAATTGATAATGGGACTAAGGGAGAAAGAGAATCGACGGCTGGCAATGGCATTGTGGTGAAGCCTTCTAGTTGCTAGTGGATACCTAAAGTGTCCCAGAATAAGTCAACAAACAGCAATTGTATGTGCCGCAGACAGTCCCAAAGGATAAAGCTTGGAGATAAAAGAGAGTGGCTATTAGCAAGCTCTGGATATGCGCAGAGAGGATGGGAACCTACGACCACTACTTGCTATTAAGTAGAGGTGCTGCGGTTAAGAGGCTCGACAGATAATGGCGCTATGAAAAACTGTCCGCGGCCAGACGTAACCACTGCATAAAGCAGTTTGGTCATTAGTGGATTCCTACAGTGTCACAGAATAGAGCAGCAAGCCAGCGAAAGTAAGTGATACAGACGTTCTAAGAGATTACAGGATGAAGAAACAAGGGATGTCACCTAGTAGATCCGGATATGCGCAAACGATGTATGGAGCCTACAACGGATCCCTGCAGAAAACGTGATGAAGATAAGAGGAACGAAGAATAATGGTGCCAAGAGAACCAGTGGACAGCAACTGAGTTCGCATTAAGCCTTCTAGTTATTAGTGGATAATTACAGTGACAGAAGAGTCAACAAACCAGCGAAGGTATGTGATGCAAACAATACAAAAGAGTAAGCTTTGGAGAGATATTGAGTGGCTGCTAGCGCAAAGAGGTATGCTATCTACATGGACTCGCTGCAGTTGAAGAGTGGTGACATAGGTAATACGAAGAACTGATAATGGTACTAAGGGAGAGGGAGAGTATCGACGGCTTGCAATGGCATTAGGGTGAAGCCTACTAGTAGCTAGTGGGTACTTAGAGTGTCCCAGAATAAGTCAGCAGACTGCAAAATTATGTGACGCAGGCAGTCTAAAAAGGATGACGGTTGGAGATAAAAGAGAGTGGCTCTGAGCGAGCTCTGGAGATGCTTGGAGGCTACGACCACTAGGTGTTACCAAATAGATGCTGAAGTTAATACGATCGACAGATTGTGGTGCTGTGAAAGTCTTTCGGTGGTCAGATGTAACCACTGCATTAAGCAGATAGGCCACTAGTGGATTCCTACAGTGTCACAGAATACATCAGCAAGCCAGCGAAGGTAAGTGCTACAGACATTCTAAAAGATTACAGGATGCAGGAACAAGGAATGTCTCCTTGTAGGTCTGGATAGGCTCATAGATGTATGGAGCCTACAGCGAATCACTTTGGAAAACGTGATGCAGATAAGAGGAACGAAGGATAATGGTGCGAAGTGAGAGAACCAGTGGACAGCAACTGAGTTCGCATCAAGCCTTCTAGTTATTAGTATATAGTTACAGTGACAGAAGAGGCCAACCAACCAGCGAAGGTATGTGATGCAAACAATTCAAGAGAGTAAGTATTGGAGAGATAATTAGTGGCTCCTGGCGCAAAGTCGTATGCTATCTACAATGACTCGCTGCAGCTGAAAAGTGGTGAGGTAAGTAATACGAAGAACTGATAATGGTACTAAGGGAGAGAGTATCGAAGGCTAGCAATGGCATTGGGGTGAAGCCTTCTAGTTGCTAGTGGATACCTAACGCGTCCCAGAACAAAGCAACAAACAGCAGATGTATTTAATGCAGACAGTCTTAAGGAAGGAAGGTTGGAGATAAAAGAGAGTGGCTCTTAACAAGCTCCGGATATGCGCAGAGCTGCTTGGAGCGCACGACCACTAGCTGCTTCTAAACAGAGACTGAATTTAAGACGATCGACAGATAGTGGCGCTAGGACAGGCTATCAGTGGCCAGGTGTAGCCTTTCGAATAAGACGCTTGGTCATTAGTGTATATCTACAGTGTCACAGAATTCGTCAACATGTCAGCGAAAGTAAGTGCTACAGACATTCCGTAATGGGAGAGGAATATACGGTAAATGGAAGCGCGATTAAAAGAGAATATTCAATGTTGTCGTGATTCATAGGGTAACAAGTATAAGAGAGAACGGTGTCAGCTTGGCGATTAGGATATATTTCGGCAACGTCAACCGGTACTTGAGGTCCTGCGCACGCCTGCTTCACCTTCTAGGTAGTAGCCAGTTAAGTTGATGCGATTAGCTAGAGGCGGATGTCTCGAGCTAGCCAGATGTGGGAGGTTTGAGGGAATGCATAGGCATTCGGTATCCGGTGGCTGATGCCTAGGTGATGGAAGACTTAAGGGGTTGTTGGAGGAAGCAGGCAGGTAGGAATATTAGGAGTCGGGAAGGGGATAGTGTGGGAAGGTAAGAAGAGGCGATTATAAGTGGTCTGGTCCAGTTTCAAAAAACTCGTCTTCAGGACAGTTGATATTCAGTAGTTTGGAAACTTGTGTGACAGAGAGGTATTTGCTAATAGAGAAGCGGAACTGGTTTATATTCATAGATGCCCTTATTGTGAGAGGTAACCTATTCCATACGTGTGCGTATCTGTAGAGGTAGAAGTTGGAGCGAATACTACTGCGCGTTCTTGGTAGGATAATGGAGTGGGGTCTATCACGTAGGGGGTACGAAGTGATATATGAGTCTGAGACAGGGGTTAGTTGGCTCCCATTGGGATTGTTAATGAGCGAGTATAGGAAAGCGAGGTTGGTTTTCAGTCGGCGCAGCCATAACGGGTCGAGCTTAAGTGTGTTGCATCGATCACGGTAGCTTAGACTTGAGTGCCCCAGGAGGCGTTTGTGAAGGTACGCTGAACCTTTTCGAGGGCTATTCTGTCGCATTTTCTGAGGTTGGTGAATACTATAGAGCAGTACTCTAGCAGAGGCCGGGCACATGTTTTGTAGAGCGCAGTTCTAGATTCCTGTATTGTCATGGTTTTGAGGATGCATCCGATGAGAGAGCGTGCTTTAGCTGCGGAATAAACTACTTGTTCCGCGAAGTTCAGCGAACAGGAGTAGTGCACGCCTAAGTCACGCACTGTTAGGCAGTTCCCTAATGGCGTGCCTTGTAGCATTAAGGTATTGGGTGGCATGGTGCATCTGTATGTAAGGACATTGCATTTTGCTGGTGTGAATGCCAACTTCCATGTGTCGCACCATGCAGCTAGTGCTCTTAAGTCGTATTGTATATGGGAGATGGCGGTGTGGAAGTTTGACGGATGAAATGGGAAGACAATTTTGATGTCGTCGGCAAAGAGGTAGGGTGTCCCATGTTTGAAAACCTGGAACACGTCATTGATATAGAGCAGGAAAAGTAGAGGGCCTAAAACGCTACCTTGAATTACGCCACTTTTGACTGGTTTTGGAAGTGACATAAAGTCCCCAACCATTACTGACTGTGAGCGAGCTGTAAGATATGATGAGAACCAAGTGTGCAGTTTGCCGGAGATACCGTATGATTCCAGCTTCATCAAGAGTTCTGTATGTGGTACTCTGTCAAAGGCTTTCGTCATGTCTAGGAAGATGATGGCTAGTGCTTGCTTGTTGTCAATCTGTTGAGTTACATGGTTGAGGAACTCAAATTGGCAGGTCTGACAGGATTTAGACGGCAGAAATCCATGTTGTTGTCGATTGACGAGGTTACGAGTAAGCAGGAAGGTGAGCATGGTTTCTTTGACTATTCGTTCCATTACTCTTGAAGCTATAGGCGTGTGGCTGATGGGGCGATAGTTTTCCATGTTCTGCTGACTGCCCTTTTTGTGTTTGGGGATGACGGTGGCATGTTTCCATGTGGTTGGATAAATCCCGTTTGTCATGGAAAGCGTGAATAGGTTGAGAAGTAGAACTGGAATGTCCTGGCCACCGAGTATCAGCAACGCAGAGGGGAGACCATCGGGACCAGGATGTGATGACCATTTGACTGAGCTGATTACTCGAGTGATAGAACGTAGGTCAAACTTAATAGTGTCGAGTGAGTCATTGGTGCGCCTAGCTGGCATAGCAGGTGAGGTTCCATTAGCGTCGGTGAAAGAGTTGCAGAAGTATCCATTGAGGGTCTCACATATTTTTGATGGATCGCTAATAACGGATGTGTCAGAAAGTCTGAGTGAGGCAACAGGCGTAGATTTTTGATTGCTTCTTTGTCGGAGTAGTTGACTGAGTGACTTGGTTTTATTGTTAGATTTAAGGGCAGCATCTTCTTCAGCAATCTTGGCTGATTCCTGCGCAGTTTGCCAGTTGGTTAGGATTTCGTTCATGCGAACAAGGATGTGGAATTTCTTAGTTTTGGAGTATCGATGGCGCATTTTTTGATCTTCCTAAGTACACCGTAGGCCTTTGCTGATTTCGCTGTCATCTTTAAGCGGCTTCTGCAAATGAGTGGGGCGATCACATCTAGGCAGCTGAAGAGATTTAGATATAGGACGTGTGCGGCTGCGTCTACATCAGTAGCTAAAAAGAAGTTGTCCCAGTTCGCAGTTCGCACTAATATCTCAAAGCTGTCCCAGTTAATGTGGTTGAACATTCGAAACTGTTTGACAGAAGAAGAAGTGGCGCAGTGTGGAGTAGAAAGTGTAAATATGAGTTTGACCACCTTGTGGTCGCAGCCATGTATATTATCTAATATACCAGCAACTGCATCAGAGACACCTTGCGTAAAGATTAAGTCTAGGGTGTTAGAAACCTGGTGTGATCGTGAACTTGTTGGGTCCAGTTATTTGCGTGGACGGTGTCAACGAAACTTCTGTATCTGAGTGGGGCAACCTGGTCGTTCCAGGGGATAAGTGGCATATTGAAATCGCCACCCACTATCTTGTGACGTGGGGGCATTTGGGAGATTTCAGTGAAAAGCTTAGTGAGTTTATTAATCTTTTTGCTAGATGTGTGTGGAGGGTTGTATACGCAACCGATAAGGAGGTCAAGTTGACCTCCTGTCGTCTGGATCCAGATGGAGTCTTCAGGGTCACCTATAGATAACAGTTCGAAATCGGGTGCACCAAAGTCGTCCCGGACATAGATAAGACAACCGCCACCCCGCTGGTTGTCTCGTCCGTTACAGAATGTAGTGTAGCCAGGGATGCGTAGTAGGCTGTCAGAGGCATTTGAGGGGTGCCACGTTTCTGTGATGAGAACCAGCTGTGGGTATGAGAGTAGGATAAATGGGCCAATGAGGTGCACCTTGTGTGTAATAGATCGCGCATTAATAAGCAGCATACTGTATGATTCAACGCAAGGAGAGTTGAAGGAGTTCGATTGTGTGAGGTAAGTTGCACAATAGGGTGCAACTGGCGCAGGGTACATGGAAGTGGTAAGAAATGGTGGAGAAAGTGTTATAGGAATGTGAGTAGGAAGTGATTGAAGAGGTAGTTGATGGTAGTCGACCGCTAATGAGGCTGTAGTAATATTATTGACTGTAGAACCTATCCGGATGGCTGAAGCTAGCCGTGGGGGGTTAGTTGCAGTGAGCATATGAGTTGTTGGAGGTAATAGATAGCTGGCGAGGACCCTTAGTGGAATGGGCGAGGTGGGCCGTGTCCTGCTGCATCCCATAAAAAAGGGCCGTGGATGGCATGGCCCGGTTGTAGTGCTTGTCATCCGGATATACTTTTCGTTCAGGAGAACGTATGGTCAGGCAGTGCGCGGTAGTGTTGATGGAGCGGTAAAGGTTTTCAGAAGGGTGTCGTCCTTGGGAGGGTGCTTTGTTCCCCACTGTTTCGGGGGGTTGTGGGGGTTGGTAATGGGATTGTGCACTTCACCTTTGGATGGCATAGCGCTTTTTGTGTAGCCGACCGGGCGATAGCGTACCAGGCGGATAGTTGGTCATTAGAGGCATCACTGCGTTGATGCTGCGCGGGCTGCTCACAGTTTCATTTTGTTGTAGTGACTGGTAAAATGTCCTCAGTTTTTGAAAGCCAGGGCATTTGTTATATTCCTGGGGCTTATTAGCATTGTTGGAAGCCTCAAGTGGGTAGGGCTTGCGCAGTGGTTGGGCCGGTTGGGTCGAAACCTGCTTGGAGGGCGGCGTTTGGGATCTCAATGATTTCGTCCTCATGCGATCCATTGGGACAGATGTTGATTGGGGCTTATCAGCTGTCCGTTTATGCCACGGGGCCATTGCTTGGGTACGGTTATCTTTGTTATGGTGATGAACCAGTGAGGAGTGCTTCGTAATCCGGGGCGCGCCGTGTTTTGGCTGCTGACCTTCGTTGGTAGTCTGTTGTGTTGCGAGGGTGGTTACGGCTTTGCACGAGGGGGAGGGAATGGAGTTGATCAGCGGGGAAAGAATACTACCATATGGTCAGGTCAGGAATTCTGAAGTGGTCAACTCAATGGATACGCATCGAGGCGTTAATGCCTTGATAAAGCA
>CALYDF020006198.1:0-13680 GCA_944474145.2 Dicrocoelium dendriticum
GTGTATCCTAACCGATGGTGCACTGGATAATGCCTGGGAACATTTCGTCAGTAAGTTTAACACCTTGGTTGGTGGGGCATCGAAAACCAAGGCTATCAGTTCCAGATACATGGCGTCGTGTACACGGAGTAGGACACGCGTGGTATGCCCACAAAAGCGATACGAGTCCGAGTGCGTGGAAGGCCTATGTTGTCCACCGTAACCATTGTGCCAAACTAGTACGCGGGGACAAAGTAGCATATCAACAGCCCTTAGAAGAGCGATTTACTTCGAATCATAAGCTTCTGTACAAGCATGTGAATAGCCTTCGCAAGGTGACAAGTGGATTTCCCCCTCTTCAAACAGCGCATGGTCTAACTCGGACTGCCAAAGAAGCGTCGAATGTTCTACAACAACAATATGCACCAACGTTTCATTGTAACCCGTGGTCCCCCGAACCTTTGGAATCTATGGTATTTCAACCGGTACTCACTCGTATAGGTATTGCTGCAGACCCTGTGATGAGAAAGCTGCTATCCATGCTCATGCACTCCTGTCCCGGAATTGGCGACATTCGCTTAAAGACGCTTATTGTGGTGGCTAATGTTTCGGTTGAACTCAGTGCGACTGTTCTATGACTGCATTGACGAGGCGCGTTCCTGCAATGTGGAAACACGGGATAATAACTCCAATTTACAAAGTGGTTAGTCGCTCCGACCCAGCTAATCACCGACCAGTGAATCTTCTGCCAGTTCTTTCAAATTTTTTGGAGGCTATCATTGCTGACTGTTTTGGTCACACTGCTCAGCAGCAACACGGCTTCCGCCAGTATCGATCATGCACCATTAGCCTATTGTTAGTACGAGACAGCTAGACCGAAACCGTGGATGCTGGTGCAGGAGTTGATGTGACTTACCTTGACTTCTCTAAGGCATTCGACCGGTTGGACCATTGTATCCCTTTCGCCTTACTTCAAGAATGGGGCCTTAGGGACCCTCTCCTCGGATGGATCTCCAATGTTCTCTCGCACAGGTGTCTGGAGGTGAAAATGCGTGAATCCAAGTCAGTCCCAATTCACGTCGAATGCGGCGTGCCACAGGGTTCGGCCCTGGAGCCCAGTCTATTCTTGGTCTTCATTAATGATCTAATGAGCCAGATCACTTCAAACTGTTTGGTCCATGCCGATGAGATCAACTATTGGCTAGCGATCACAGCTCCAGAAGACCGTATCTAACTCCACAACGACCTTGACAAGATTTATGGATGGTAGGGCCAAAACGCCCTTTATTCAATGTAGCTAAATGTAGATGCCCCATTTACGATACCTAATGGTTCATGCTTATAAGATGGAGGACCATTATCTGCAGCACTGTTGTCACGAAATGGATCTCGGTGTGCTGGTCCAGGAAGATCTCGGATATTCGGAGCAGTCCATAGAAGCATCGAAGAAGGGAATCGAAATCGTGGGGCTCCTACGGAGAGCTTTCGGACGCTTCGAACCAGCTCTTTTCCGCCTACTTCATTCCGCTTACGTACGCCCACATGTTGAATATGCAAGTCAAGCATAGCATCAATGGTTGAAACGGGATTTCACTGCGTTGGATACTCCTCAATTTCCAGAAACCAAAAATGTCAAGCGCAACGCAAAGTGCCATAAGAACAGCACCTCAGACTTCTAGGCATTTTCAGTGCACGCTATCGACGTTTGCGTGGTGGCCAAGTCATGGTTTACTAAATTTCAAACACCACCAATCACCCGTGCCATCACCTGTTGAAGCTGAGTCACAACAACAGGCTATGAGGCCGTTATCTCAAAGTAGCAGTACAATACAGCTGGTTGCGGTGTCGAACAAACTTCTCGCTGTGTGTTTGCCATACATAGAATACTCTATCAGAAGCCGTAATTTCAGCCCCCACGTTAGCCGTGTTCAAAGCATGTCTTGACGGTGCACTGGCCACACTACACCATATCACGTAAAAGTGGCAAACTTACCACTTGCGCGTCATAGGCGAACAGTCATCAGTCGCGCGCTGATGCCTGTTAGTTCACCCAGCGATCTACTAAGGCGATCGGATATTGCAAATCCGACCCCATGTTCACATGGTGCTGAGGCGACGTTGCCCACCCAGTAGAATGTGTAGCCAGCACCTGCTCCCTGCAACTTACCTTGCTCAGCGAGCCCAGTCTAACTAAGCGTCGCAATATCGGTGTGGTAGCGCTCCGGTTCCCTCGCGACGAGTGCAGTGCGTCGCTCAGGACGCTCAATCGGGTTCCGGTCCAGTAGTGTGTGCACGTTCCAGCACCCGATGCTGAGTGGTTTGCGCGCAGGCATACGATTGCATTGGTGGGCAATCGCACGCGAGGTGGCGGTTGTGTTTCGGAGGTTTGCTTGAGAGACTCCACCCGGAGGTTTTGGCTTAACAGGCTGACCGACAAGGCAGTGGGGTGCAGATCTAATTCAGGAATGTGATTGCAGAAACAGATTGGGATCTTCTTGACGGTCGTCATACGCAGGCTTTGAGGTACTGGAACGATTCATATATGTTTTGCGACCGTAGTTGGATACACACCTGCGACTACGGCCAGACCCAGATGGGCTTTGGCGGGTTTACACCAATTTGACCAGGAGCTGCCTGGCTTGAGGCGAACAGTAGTAACCCATTGAATACCCGGAGGTGCCCTCCCACCGTCAGAGACAATGCGTGGCGCTCGTGTTTTGCGCCAATCGAGCTGTGAGCTTATAACCCGTATACCTTTTGTTTCCCATGGCTAGGTTTCACGGGAAGTGTGCAATCGACCACTTCCTAACCTCCGAAGAGGATGGACTAGGATACTGGCAGGGCGCCCAAACCTGACAGGAGAATGACTCGGGTCCTCAGCCAAACCCTTCGGTTAAATCTACACCCGAAAGGCAGCGGATCTAGCACATGGTCAGTTCACTGACTCATGCGGATTGGTGTCCTGGATCTTAGCAGAGAGAAGGGCGTAACCCAACCATCATCATCAACAGCAGTACACCAACCATTTGAACTGATGCTTCGCTGTCATACAACCATGAGGACCTATGGAATAAAGAATAATAAGTAGGAGAGAGGGGGACTTACCTAAAAACATTAATTCCCTAAGCAAATTTTCAGGGTCAAGGCGCCTACACCTTGTGTAAACAACATACCGTCACAAACAGCTGGCTATCGTGCAAAGATAAGGCGGCATCGGCGAGACAGCTTCCTTGCGGCTTTCACTGCCCCGCGTCATAATCAGCCATTACCTTGCAAAGAACTCAGCACCAAACACACTTTAAACAGGCAATCCGACTAGGAGATGGCAGCGGGCGCGCCACTGGTGTCGGTTGCGAGCCATGTCCTGTAAAGTCTCGAGCCGAGCACAAGGCGAGTCACATGGACTCAAGCCCGAAAGGCGAGACGGACCAACGGCACCCAGTATGGTCGTCAGTGACTTCATTTCCCACTTCCAAGTCAACTTCTGTCCACCTCGAGCCTTGCGCCATCCTACACCTGGTAGACTGAACAAGGCCCTTCTGGGTAAGCGGTGATGAGGCGTACGCAGCACATGCCCGAGCCAACGCAACTTATTCAGTGCTATCTGTTGTGCTAGGGAGCTAGCATGATTATCACTACTTAGTACTCGCCTACGCACATCATGGTTGCGGACACGCTGGTGCCATCCGACACCAGCAATGCTTCGCAGACAACGATGAAGGCGCCTTAGATCTTCAGATCAAACGGGCCAACTCCCACTACCATAGAGCAGAACGGCCCTCACCGTGGCCTTGTATACACGGCCTTTCAGACGGAGGGAAACTCCCTTCTGTCGCCAAAGATGACGCAGGTTCAAGAAGGCAGCTCTAGCCTTTGCAATGCGTGAGCTCACGTCAGTTTCTATGCGCCCATCATTGCTGATGCAGCTGCCAAGATAAGTGCAATGATCATCCACCTCGAGTTCCTCGTTAGCAAGCGTCAAGGGTTCATCAAGTGGCTGGTGGTCCTGCAGCAACACTTTGCACTTTGAAGGTGCGAAGTGCATACCAAATGATGGGACCACTCTAGACAGGCTATTCAGGGTTGATTGTGCCGTCGCAAGATTGTCGAAAAACAAGACCATATCGTCCGATTAATCATGATCAACTTATCTTTCACCAGGCAGCACTTCAACGCCTACATGGTGAGATTCCGCATGGAAACCCTCTATGATAGAATCCACGACGAAGTTGAACAAAAATGGGGAAATCGGGCAACCCTGACTATGCCACTTGTGGTCGGAAAGCTATCCGATAGGCTGCCGTAGACCCTGACGCGGCCTGTAGTGTTCGGGTATATAGCACGTAGGATGTTCACATATTTCGTGGGAACACCTTTCCACCCAAGTATTCGGAATAGAATGGATCGATCGTCTGAATCAAACATGCTCTTGAAATCGAGGAACACAGCTATTGCCGGTCTGCGGTATGCGTGGTGTTGCTCTAGCACCTGCCGCAAAGTGAATATGTGGTCTATACAGCCGCATCCTGGGCGGAAACCTGCCTGTTCTTCCCTAATCCGAGATTCCCGTTCCGCAGTGAGGCGACGAACGATAATCGAGACAAGTAATTTTGTCACAACTGGCGTTAGGCTAATACGCTTGTGATTAGAACAGTCTGTGCGACTGTCCTTCTTGTATATTTTCACCATAATCGATTCGTTTCAATTAGTCGGGACACTTCCTTCCAGATACGTTGGAATAGGGAGGTCAGTGCTTTGCAGAGGACTTCACATCCATCCTTAAATAGTGCAGGTGGGAGGGAATCCGGGCCAGCGGCACGAAAACGTTTGAGTGCTGTGATCGCGTTTCGGACCTCAGCCACCGACGGAGGCTCTAAATTAACCGTCCATGGCTCGTCCTACATCACCTGAGTAGGAAGAGGTCCGGGAGCAGGGGGCCAGCTGAACCGATCTTGAAAGTGTTCCGCCCAACATGCCATACGGTGCTGCTTATTGTGTATCAGCGCACCCGCGCTGTATCTGATCGTCTCACTGACGCCTGGTTTCCTGGGACCATTACCAGGGATCAGCTGGAAGAGCTTGCGGTAATTGCCTACTGCTCCTGCATCCTCCATTTCTTGAGCCCGACTGGTCCACCAGGCTTCCTTGTCAGCACGTAGGCTCTGCTTTAGTTCACGCCTAATAGCCCATCTGGTCACATTGTGTTCAGAGCCAGCCGGGAGGTTTCTTCTGGATTCCAACAGGTTCATCGACCTCACGGATATCCAGTGACTGGTGCGTTGATGATGGATAGTGCTACAAGCAGATACCCCTGCGTGCTGCATGGCGGCCGAGATCCTATACCACTGAAGCTCAGTGTTATTAGAACAAGACAGCTAAAGTTCGATACGCAATGCGTCTTGATAGGCTTTCCTGACCCAGGGCTGAGACAATTTCTCAGTTGCCACTCGGAGAGGACACTTGGTGCGCCTTCCGGTAAAGTTCGTGGAGAAACGATAGCGTACCAAGGCATGATCACAGTCGACACAGGTACTCCAGTACGAGCGGCAATCCAGGATGGAACCACGTCACCTGTAACTTATGGCTAGATGGTCAATTTGGGTCCACCGCTGGCCAGCTACAGGAGAACGCCAAGTGGCACTTCGGCGCCCACTGTATCTAAAAGCAGCGCTACTAAGAAACAACTGGTGCTCAGCACACAGTTGCAGCAGACGCTCACCGTTGTCAGTCCGTTCTGAGTTAAGCCCACAATTACCACCCAGCTGAGCTTCTGAAGAGCTCAGACGCCCTACTTTGCGTTCATATCCCCTGCAAGTACTATAATATCTGAACTAGTAGCACTGCGTAGTAGCGCGTTCAGTTCGTGATAGAATGTGTCCTTGACAGCATTTGAACTGCAGTCGGTGGGAGCATAAGCGAAAATCACAAACAAACAGCGTTTTGTACTACTTCTTGCATCAACCTTAGCTGATGTCGTCAAACGGATTGCACATAAACGGCTGTTCACCGGAATCCAACCAACCAACGATGGTTCAGCCTTGGAGCTGAGAATGATACCTACACCAGCTTGACCCGTGAGCGCTGCATCGGCGTCTCCGGATGCGTGCAACCAATAACAAGAGGATAAGCCGGGTGTAGTTAATTCAATAACCCCGTTAGGGTCATTGATCCTAGTTTCGGACACGCAACACGCATCAATACCCAGTGTGTCCAAGGTGCGTGCGAGTGCAGCCTGTTGACCTGCTTGTCTTAGTGTGAGAACGTTGAACGTCGCCATCGAAACGCGACAGCGTGACCTTATAACGGACTTTTGCCGATAGGTGCTATGGAATTGTAGTTGCAGGTGGTTCTACTCCAGTGGCACTTTGGTTGTTGTCAATTAAGGTGGGAATTATAGAAGGAAGGTTAGTAATGTGGGTCGTGATGGGAGTGAGGGAAACAAGTGAAAAAGTGTAAAGCGAGGCGCCAGCAGTAGCATGTTTTCGCTTATCCGCCCTGCTGTATGCAGCAGATAAGGCGACCCTTGATAATCTGCGCGACGTCCGATGCAGGATGAAGTTTATGTTTGAAGAAGATGTCATGGTTGTATGTGGGCTGGAATACTGCCAGGGCGCCCAGACCTAGACAGGAGGACGATTAGGGTCCTCATCCAAAGCCTTTGGCTCAAAAGCCTGTCCGCAAGGCAGCGGGGAGGTGGCAAAGATTTAGTTTTACAGAATTGGATACCATTCCATTTCAAACCCTCAACCTGGAGTACCAGGAGACTGAGTTTGTCTGACCTCTCACCATTGACCAACCTGGTAGGAGTAGCTCTCAAAGTGCCCGGAGGCACCACCCAGTTTAGCTCAATGGGTCAATGAGGTACGCAAACCGTCGCATCACGGTAATGTCTAACGGTCCCCACGAGCCCATGGCACAACAGTAGCAGCAGTAGGTAGACAATCTGCCAGGATCTAACCACCACCAGCCTCAGCGCACCATAGGCTCTCCCACCTACATACTTTCATATACGCCTACCATCTTTGCCCCCACCCATCTACTACTGATAAACTTGTACCATTATTTATTCACCTGTCCTTAATGTTTATATTGCCGTGATCTTACCCATGCAAGCGTGTTTCGTATTGTCGAGAATAAAACGTTAATTTATTTATTTACTGAGCCGACGTGCAGACTGACCCCAAAGCCACCGAACGGTTACTGGAGGCGGTTGGCATTTTTGTCTGTCTGTGTAACTGCACCATCCCTCCTGGTCAGATCACCGAAACTACTGCAAACCTTCGTACTTCCTAAGTGACAATCCTTAGCCTCAGTTGTCTATGTGTACGGCGTAACATCAAGGATTACGCAGTGACGACCTAGACGGGCCTGCTGTCTTTTCTCATCTGTTCCTACTTAGCGTTGTGCATACCCGTTTGGTCCACGGTGTAATTCACATGTCCTTCGCTTTGTGTCGCGCAAGATATCCTTTAGTACTGCACTGGATCCTGTTACACATTTGTCTCCATGTTAGCTGAATCTAATCGGCTACCCCAGCATGTAAAGACTACTACCGGGAGATTCGTTCCTTGGGATGCTTTTAAAAGGCATGTGACACTTTCGTGGGATCTCATGTAGTGGACGCGCACTTGCATGTCACCCACAAGTCACGTGACGGTGTCTGAGCTGGATCAGACAACGGACGGCAAGTTCACACCGGAGTTTGGGAACGCCACTGCAGTGTTTCTATTAAAGTAGGTGCCGGCGTCTGCACAGGATTCGGTTGTTCATCCATAAATACAGGGTTGCCTCTTTTAGACTACCGAATTAACAACAACTATCATCATGTGTCGATTAATGAGCTCTTCTTTGGCGGACTGATTGGGCTTTGCTAGCAGTTAGAAGATATTTACCGAAACAGTACCTAGCTGCACGAAACCCATGATGCTCGGCCGATACCAAAATGCAGAGGAAGTGATCGAAAACCCCGATCGAGCGCAGGTTGCTATTTTCCTAGATGAGTCCCACGGGGTCATGTGCATCAATGCCTAACCGTTGATCCCAATCTGGCTCAGCTGTAAAGATGATGGCGTTTTACATTCATTGTCTTACTCCCCGTTGATCACCTTATCAGCAAACAATCATGCTTTTCTCTTCATTCACTTACCTTTTAATTTCTACCTATTTGCGTTTCTGCCCCAGGTTTTTGTGGCCATTATCAAGTGTTTTTCGGCGGCACTTAGGACTGGGACCGTATACATTGCTTTGGGAATCAAAACAGAACATTGGTAATGGGTACTCTTAACTAGCAACCCCGTCATCTGCTATTTTATAATTTCTTCGTGTCTCTACTGGTATCTTGTCCGTAGCTCCAAGTCGTTGAGGTATTGGTATTACGTTAAGCAGAAATGTTTAAGCACACTACTTGGTTGTGGCCCGTGTGTGGTCCGGCTAGAGTAACCAGACCTAGTGAACAATTTCTAAAGATGTGCTCCATTGCAGCTTTTTCTTCTTTCTTTTTCTTTTCATTTTATTACCATGATTTGAAATAGGAGACAATATTCCTCCTTATTTAGCCTCAGGTGTCTACTCTTGATCACTTTAACTCACTGAGCCAAGCTCTGTACTCTTCCGCTCATTGTTTTATCAACCCGTTGTTCTTGATGCGTCGTAAGAACCGCTTCAGCATCCTTGTTCCTTCGGTCATCGGTGCATAGTCCTAAGCATTTTATGTCCACGGTAAAACCGGGCTTGGAAGTCGTTGGGCCCCGCTTCCTATTGCATACCAAATCCGTGAAGAGGTGTATCATGCATTCATTCGAGCCTCAATGTCATTTGGGCCGGTGCCTTTACTTGATCGAGAGACATTCTCCTCGAGACATTATCCCTAGTTTCTCCGATTCGCTTCAATTCGCGAGTCCGTACAAGTAATGGCATTGGTATCCCCGTGCAAATCTTCACGCATACGCTGCATTCCACACAGTGTATCTGAGTTACGAGTGTCATCGAAATGAACTTGCCGAGTGTACATAGGCTGCCGTTCCCTACCTTTTAACTTTTTGGGTGATTAACCCCCTAAATTTAGCCTAGGATTTCTATGGTGCATTACGTTAACTTGCAATACTTGAATTCGAAAGTCATTTTGTGTGATTGTTTTTCTACCGATCCTGTCTGATTTAGATTTCTTTGTAATCACCTGCTGGAACGAACTGCAAGTCATCTCCATCCTGAGATCACTGTTATTCAGTCTCTGCTACTATGAAGGCTGATATGTTGCGAAAGGAGGATCGCGATAAATGCTGGTCGGCTCGCGATAACTATTGGAATTGTGTGACGGAGTTACTGAAAAAACCAGAAAATAGAGAACTCAGAGAGAAAGAATTACGCAACCGATGTATTGGAGAACGAGAAGCATATGAGGCCATCTGCCCCGCAGTTTGGGTAATTCGCACTAGTTATTCGATATTCCTAAAAGCACTTATTTGTCTACCTTGTATTTATCTTGCCGACCTTCACTTTCCAGGACCTGTTTTCCGTTGCTTGCGTTGGAGTTCAGCACCTTTTGTAGTGTCTAATCCGTTGCGTTCTCAATATTCGTAATTTTACCCTTCTTGGCACTTTAATTATTCCATCGGTTTTGAATTTTGTGATCTGTTTATCAAATGTCTTCCCAGCTCGACTACCAGCGGCTTGTCTACTAGATGACACTGTGTATGCATAAATAAATTGTATATCCCCCGACGATGCGACCTGTTGTTGCCTAGAAGGAACAGATCGAAAATTGTTACATCCTTTCTATGCTATCGCATTAGTAATTTTTTATATGAGCCCAAATTTTAAGTTTAAGTAACACAAGGTAATCCCAATTGTTTTGATTATTTTTTTCTACTTATCGATGAATCAGGATTTTTCACAAGCACATGACAGATGCTCGGGCGGGGAAGGAATATGAAATGAAAGGGGCAGTGGTCCAAAAAATTATATCCATGTGTTGTTCGTTCTCGAAAGTATTATCCATGGATTATGATGTCCAGTGCATATTAATCACGTTTTGGACAGTTAACTGCCTACTGATCCCAAGCTTAAAATTACGCAGTGTACAATATGTTCTGATATCTCTTGGAAGTTTGTCCCAAATCTTCGATTAGTTGGCTAAAGACCATCTTGTGATTCTCGCAGTAAATTTTAGTATCGTTACCTTAATCTCTTTGTTGTGGATCGTGTATTTGCTGTTTAAAGACATGTGAACGCCTACATCAGAACTGAGCATTTGATGGCTTATGATCCTGTAAAGAAAACATAGGTTGAGCTTAATTCTCCGAAGCTAAACTTTGTCAAATCCAAGCTTATCACAACGCCCTCTGTACGCCATTCTTGTGGAATTGCTGCATAGCTTTTTCCTGAAGCTGGTAAGATTTTCTCAGAATCGATTGGACAAATGAGCATTATTCCATACAGGGCAAAACATGTTTTATACAATCAAATGCGAAATCGCAAATAAAATGTAATGGTATATGTATCCGATGGTCTTCGTGGCCTTCGAAACTTGGAAATCAAAATGTTCAGAAATGTTAAAGGTGACGGAATATCGCACCCCCAAATCGCGAACTGCCTTGCATTGCGAGATGTACGGCAGAATATTGCACTCTTCCACGGCAAATGACATTTGCCACAGTTGGCACCGGGAATCAAGTGCAGAGAGGTCATCCTGAATGAGGTACGGCGGCCTGTTCTTGTGAACAGACGTCTTTATTCTCACCAGCAAACACATCGTTAACATATGTGAGAAAAAGGAGTTGGCCAAGAACACTCCCTTGAATCACTCCACTGATGACCGCTTTCGGTTCATGGAAATGGTCGCCGACGCGCACCACCTGCTGTCTACCAACTAGATATGAGGACGGCCAAGAAAACTTTGCCTCTCCAATGCTTGTGGCCTTCAATCTGTTGAGTTACCTTCGATGACACGCTCTACCATAGGCTTTTTACATCTCCATGAACAAGGTTATAAGGCTATTTTCGTTATCTATGGCAGCCGTTGGGTGCTTTAAGAAGCCTGCCTAGCATGTTGCGCAAAGTCGACCGTGCTGCGACTTGCTGGTGATGTTGGCTTAGTTCAGGAAGATAAGTAGCTCGTCTTTCACTGTTCTCTCCATTACTCCACAAACGATAGGTGTGTGATTGATGGGGTGAGAGTTCTTGACCTCGTGAGCTGCTCCATTTTTGTGTCGTGGGATAACAACAGAAGTCATCCATTGAGTAGGATATACTCCGTTGTTAAAAGGGAGTGTTAATGTTTTGAGCAAACGCAAAGGTAAATCGCTACCGCTATTTATTAAATAGGGGGGGATTCCATCAGACCTTGCGTAAGTCGAGGAGCATAAGCGAGAGATTTGACCTGTGATTTTCGCAATAGCGAATACCAATGTGCCTAGACTTTTACCGATATGTGGACTGATAAACGCTGGTATGTCTGATGACACATTAACCATTGATTCGGTAAAATAAGCGCTGAAAGTTCACAAATACAAACTGGTACCTCGAAGTATGTTTCATTAGGCATGGTGATAAAACTGAAAGAGTTGCTGCGACGCGAACCCCGGGCACGGAATAGTTTAAATAGCTCAGTTGTGTTGCTAGGGTCCTTCAAAGCTTTATACCCTTTTAGAATGTGAGTTCTGTCATTTTGAGGCCTCAGTACTTCGCTCATTTTTGACTCCTAGAACAACAGCGCAAAGTTAACAGTTAGCCTGAATATCTGTTGGATCTTATGAAGCTTACGTACTGTCTTTAATACCTTGCGATCGGATTTACTTTTAGTTTGGTGGGCACATTATAGCGGTACTGCTATACTCTAAAATTATATTATACTATAAAATAGGTCCGCTGCTTGTTGAGGACATGAAGAGAAAGAGAACTTGTCCCAATTAATCGAACGAACCACGACCTAGAACGAGTTCTAGTTGACCGAATTGAATAAACAATAATGTATTGGGTGTTACACATTAGCCATGCATTGTCTTAGACAGCATTTGGCCATCCGATGATCGCTGCAAGAAAATTAATCAAAAACGTTAATATTTTAGCAGGTATGCCCGAAGTATATATGAGAATCAAAGTAATTTCACATCTGGTACGTGAAGCTTAACGAGCTGGTGTGTGTGAGTAATATGTAGGCTCACACCTGACCATCGCTTTCGATTTGTTCAAAGGTACAAGTTGACCTGCCTTTTTGATTCCCACAATCTATTCACTAAATATAACTCCACTACTCGTGTTGCCTGTCCACCCGAAGTGGATTGTAATAAAGATGCACTGTACTAGATGGTACATAACACGCGACAGTGTAATTCGAGCAGACCTTTTCGATTAGTTTTAACACGCCGCGTGTTGCATATGTTTGTTTGCTCTAATTTCCTTGAATTCATTCCTCTCCCAGATCGAACTCTTCGATAAGAAAAAAGAATTTGAATTGTTTAAACAACAAAAATTTGAACAGGAACTCAAAGATTCTTTGGTCGGCAGATCCAACTGACAACCAGCTTCAAAAAAGGCCTTCCCCATACGTGGCTTGATTTGTTTGCCGTTACTAACCTGCGTATAATTTCTGAGGCATCATGTATCACGCGAACAATATTTCACCGAGCTTTTGGCGTTTTTTCACACGTTGCAACACTCAATCTTCAACCAATGAATATCAACTTCGCACTTTTTCAGATTTGTATCTCGGATTCAGAAATCACGCAAAAAATTCACAGCGATGACGTTTAAACCATGGATAGCTGGGAATTGCTTCGCACTAACAGTTAACGTATTTGCATGGATGTAACTTTTGTAATGAGCGCGTGTTTATTAAACACAACAGTCCGTCTATCGTAGCTATTTTCACAAGTAAATATATACATATTTTGAATAACGGCGTTGTTTGTGGGATTCGCGACCGCTTCCGTGGCTTCGAAACGAATAAATCTGTCTCGTGCAATCGATTGTCATTTAGGTGTGTGTTATAATTGAGGGAACGCCTCTGTTATAATTGCGTAGATGCCTGGTAAGGTTGTCACTGTCACGGTTGGAGCACGCCTACAGTAACCCCTTGGAACGCTGGCCGATCGGACGGATTTGCACTGACCTGATGGCGTTAGCTTAGCCCGGGGTACGCGCTGGTGAGACGGAAATAGAGCGAGCGTGAGAACGATCTTAACCGCACGTATTCGGATAGACGCTGAGCCCTCGGAACGGACACACACGAGAGGGGTTACGGTAGACGCGCGCTAGTGACTTAGACGCAAACGCTGCCCCGCTATCGACGCACACAAAAGCACGTGACCGACTGACTCCCAACTAAGGCGAAGAGGAAAAAAGGCAAGTGGTCCTCTGAAGGCTCTTTTACGGTCAACAAAAGGCAAATCACAGCCATGCCATGGGTCATTAAGTTGGAGAAAATAGCTACCACGACGGGGTGGTAGTTTGCAGAAGATTGTCAGCAGGTGCGCAGTTGGGCCGCGTCTCGGGCTGACTGAACACTGCTACGTTGTGGGGAGGAATTGGACCCCACTTCCCGCAGCCATTCTGCCGGAGTTTCTGGTGCGTTTTTGCGGGGATATTTGACGGGCCCGCAACAGTGTGTCACCATGACGTCCATCAGGTTGTTTCACTGAGTCAGGGACCGAAGGCCCTGTGGTCTTTGAGGTAGTTCTCCTCATCCTTTAAGAAGTTAGTCAT
>CALYDF020006199.1:0-13647 GCA_944474145.2 Dicrocoelium dendriticum
CGTTTTGTGGATGCAAATATTACCCCCTCCAAATTTTCTGTCATATCAATCATGTTAAATCTGTTGGTAATTTGGAATAATCAGAGTAGAGTTAGCTTATCAGAAGAACACCATATTTCAGGGACGATGATCGCTTGTGTTCATTGAGTTGGGCGAGTTTATTTATAAAGTGAAGTTTGTTTAATTTATATCTAGCATTAAGCAGAAGCAGTAAAAATATATTATTAATTGGGGAATTAACGCTGTCTGTTGTATGGTCATCCGAATCTTTGGGTTCGAGCACAGTACTCAAGCTAGATAAGAGCGAATATGGCAAGCCTGAGTTAGCCAATATAACGTCTGTTTATAAGGACATCGAGTCAGTTGAGGAAATCAAGCGAGTTGGGGCACGAAGGGGAACCGGGACATAATAAATTGATTGGCGTTGCTTTCGCTTTGTTACCTGTAAAAATGGAGGATGAGCGGGATCAGAATTTTGTCATCCGACAGATGTACATCAAATGGGATTGGGCGCGAATATATTCCAGTAGCCGCTAAAAGATGGTTGTTAGAAGAAGCTGCGTGAGATGATGAAGAAACATGGAGAGGAACAAGTGGTAAAAACGTCCTACAGGCCTATGACTTTTCATTAGCATTACATTTCGAGGAATTGCTGTGGCATTTGGATGATAAATCGCACAACCAAGAGACAGCTGATATTGCTATTATTCAAAAGGTAAGGCTGTATGCCCTGGTGGATTTAGAAATTTGGGTGATGGGGAATTTTAGGCTTAACAGCGTATTTGTTAGCCGTACGTTTTTTAAGAACAATGGTCCCTGGATAGAATGCATACTCCGAGGGTGAAAGCGATGTCTGAATTACATCAGGTTGTCTATACTTGGACGTGTCGTGGTGGTTTGGACCGGTCTGTGATATAATCAAAGAGTTGGCATGGCTCTTATATTCTAAGCAATCAGGATTTGCTTTAATGCTCATAGACAAGAATAGGAGAACCTGCTTTATACGTACGTTTTGTAAACGGTGCTGAGGTGCAACAAGGAATGACGGCTTTAAAAGTCATTTGAAAAACTTGGTAAATTATCGAGATGTAAATCAATTCATGTAGGTCGAAGCGTTCTCCTGACCAATAATCGGCTGTCTTTGCCGAAGAGTCCTTGTAGGAGGCCGTAACTTGAACTCTAAACATGTTGCATTGCTTTGACTGCGCAATGAAAATTTTACACTGCTCTGAATAACCAGCATTTTTCATCAGGCCACATAATCCAACCGTCATGTGCTCTCAAACACTACTCAGCTAAACGTGCAACTGCTTTCATGTAAATAATTGGGTGGGTTTAATTTTATGCATCCCAAATAAGTGTCCAGTATGTCACCGCGCTTTCTATTCGCATTTGGTTTATTCTAAGTAACATTTAAATTGTTTACATTTTTCAATCTTATATACTTCCGTCATTTTTTCAATGTTATGATGTTCCATTTTACGGTCTGATTCCCCTTCTAGCTGTCCTTTACTCAACTTATTGGACATGATGCTCGCTACCTGCTTTTGCAATATAAACCTGAGTATTTAATTATGGCCAACACATGTGAGGTGGTACGGGTCTTCGACAACGCTTCTCAGCGTTTCACTCGTAATGTACACAGATTTTCCACGCTAAAAGTGGTTGGCGGCATCCGATTTCAGATTTGCCTGTCACTGTAGCCAGTCACCGGAGGCCTGCGCCTACAAAAGCAACATGGTTGGCTTGCGCTGCACCACCCACACCTGCATTCACACACCCCATAACCAGTGTAAACCCGAAGGGATAAGACCAGGAGGCATGCGGATGGGAGCCACGTTCCTTTAACGGAGCCGGCCCACACTCATTCATAGGCAAACACAAGCACGCTGTATGTGGGGAATCAAGTGCACACAAGGCGGTGGCTGGACCGTAGTCCGCTACACACTGACTGCATGGAACTGCTCTTCGAGCCTAGCACAACCACAAGGACCGTGCACCCCCGTCCCGTCCAACAACCACCAACTGTCTCCTGAAGCCAGTACAGACGAATTAGTGGGTAATAGACAGGTAGGCACCTTGTCAACATGCACATCGAGCGCGGCCATAGCAGGGATATCAAGCAACAGCTAATCACTTGAAATAACGTTATCAAAATGTGAATCTGTTAAAGCCTACTGGTATACAAACATTACTCTTCGCTGGATTAGCATATGAAGTAAGTTGGTAAGTACAAACTGTCCAGAAGTTAAACAAAAAATGCTACAAAAAGCAAACAACTTAATGAAGATAACCACATTTACCGTGAGCAAGTTGTGAAGTTAATAAAAGATTTTTCTCGTAGGCACAACCTCCCAAATAAAGTGGAATTGAGTGTATCCAGCTTTAAATCACCTAGGTTAAATGCAAGTTTGTTAAGCCCGACTGCAGTGAAGAACCATGATTAATGCAACATCAGCTTCAGCATTGAGCGCTCGCTTAACACATAGTCCACCGCATATATGCCTATTCCCTTACCGTATTTCTTTTATTATTTCAATGCTCCAAGTGTGGCAGTTAACTGAATAAACCGAAGGTGCCGTGGCGTGCTGATCGCACAATCCTTGCTCCGTCCCTCTGCACCTATTTGCGGAGACCATTTTCGTCTAACCGTCACGCTATTATACTCATTCGTTTAAGCTAACCGAGTGCTATTTAGCGTTATCAACCAATTGGAAAAAAGCACAACGGTTCGCTATCCCTGGTCTTTATGCTATTTTGGCGCTATCGGTGAGTGGACACAGCCTCCAAACTTAATTCTTCCCGAGTATCCTCTCATATGCATGACCAGGCTGAGGGATTTCAGCAAGCTTACAGTCGTCTACATCAGTTGCTCTACCAGACAATTATAGGAGCAGACCGTCAGTACCCTTAGATTTTGCGCCGCATTGCTTAAAACCGGCCACTGAACTTCATCCGACTTTCACCCCAATCTCGATTCACCCCAATCTGGCCGATAAGTACGCGTGTAACCTCTTTACCCAACAGTGACTCATCATGCCGTACACGTCTGACTGGTGACTGGACACAACGAGTGACCTGCGAAACGATCAATTAACACTGTCCAAAAAGCAACGTGGTACTTGAGCCGGTAAATTCTTACCTACCACCTCACACTACTCCGTAATACGAGATAGACCTTAGTAGCCGTTTTAGAATCTTTATAACACATCAAGCTGTGCACGTATTGCAAAAGACTGTTAAGTTAATAAAAATGAAAGCCTCCTCGATTAGCAAAGGAAAAACAAGAAACCGCAACCAAGCCCTTTGCTACTACGCCCAGGATCCTGCCTGATATGCCCAAACGCATTAGCTTCCTCGAGGTAAAGAGTAATTCACGAAAGAACAAACACAGTCATTTAACACTTACTACGATCACATTTTATCATTCTGTGAACTAATCAGACTCGGCTAACATGAAGTTGGATAGACTATGTACGGCAGGGACATTCTTATCACTTATCACCTCTGAGACCCAGGAGCACGTGTGCAGATAAATAAATGTGCTTCTATTCCATATACCTGATAGACCTAGCTTCGAAAGCTAACACCGCGCTCCTCACTGCTTGCAACAAAGATCGGTTTAACTGCGTTTATATAAGACTTCGGAAAATTGCACAATTGAACTCGTGTCAGGCTTTATAGAATTTCTCCAAAGAATCAATTGCTGCTACTATACTGTGATTCTAGCAACTGATTACTGCAAGGACCGGAATCAAAGACCCTGTAGTCCAGAAAGTCCAAACACCCAGATAAAGAAAAACCACTAACATTTAAACTCACAATCCACCAATTCACTGAATCGACAGTGAAGTTGACCTTGACAGAACACCGTTAGTATCTCTGTAAGATCATCCACGTACTAAAATCTTTAAATATGTGGCTCATACACTGAACAACACTAAACCTACTAAACCACAGAATACAATTAAACAAGCCGAGAACCAAATTTCCACCGAGATAACAGCCGAAACCAACACTATCACGGCTGTTCTATATACGAGTAACGTTCGGAGGAATGATGCATTGTGTACTACACCTGCATCCCCTAGGGACCCAACGTCCCTATAATTATTAAAGGCTGAAATTACGAAAGGCGGAAAACCCGATTCGCTCAAGTGCACGTGTACTCAGAGAAGACAAACGCACAGGTTCAATCAGCCTTCCAACTCGTGTAACATGCACATTGTTTAGCCTTTGCATCCAGAAACAGTCTTGTTTCCAACCAAACACGCATTGTTGTATCCAAGCAACATTCATTTTTCCGGACAACTCTCACCAAACTTCTAACATTTCTGCTCAGTTTACGGGCTTTGCACATTTTCATAAAACCATGTTTGTTGTTTCCAGGGTTTGCTTACGCAAACCCATCCATCCATCTAGGAGAGTTTGCATCATATTGTTAGAGCCTGACGTATTCAAGAGGCAGTATTCAACAGAACTGCAACCGGAATTCACTATAGGAAAGAAAGAGCTAAACAAGGACAAAGATAAAAACGTTAGAAAAACTTCTCAACATGAAGAATCAAACGCAGTACCATCCAAACCAAAGAATGCTATTATCATATGAAACAACAGCTGTGAGTTTAGACGAATGTGCGATCCATTTACCTCTTCTTATCAGACCACATTCAATACATATTCCAGTATGTCCCATTTCTAAAACGGCAGACAGATAAACAGCTTTGAGTTTTCTTGTGAGTCTGCGTGGTGGTCATTTGAATATACTCTCCATAAAGCCGTCATTCCAGCTAAAACGCGATGGTATTCCTTCAGCTGTCAAGTATGGAGGCTGAAGTTAAACGTCTGCACATTATCCTTAAACGGTGGATGAAACCCTCCACAATGGAAAAACTCGATGATAGCACAAAACACAATGGTGGCTCCTGTTCTGTAGTAACTAACTCTCGGCCTTTTAATCAAACCGTGGCAACCGCAAGAGTAATGGAGCCAATTGTGATGATTGATTTGTTCAATCCTTAAAAATATTAGATAATATAAACAATACACAAAACCGTTTTCTTACGAAATCATCCTGTGTAACCTCTCAAATACATTTCTTTGACCACGCGATCTCGTTTGTTAACAGTGGCATGGCAGTTTTGTCATTTTCCTAGCCATGCACAATTCCTCTGATGTTTTGCCACATTAATCTTTGCCCGGCTTGTAAAATTAGGGAGGCAACAACCCTCTGAATAAGAAAGATATGTGGGGCGCAAGTTATACACTGGTTGAGATGACCAGCGTATTTTCGGTAGATGCAAATCACAGGCAATTATCTTCTGGCTGTGTAGCAACCGTGATGCGAAGTCAAATGCAGAAGTGATGTAGGTACTACGTTAGGCGCATTCGATTTACGCGAGCAGTAGGTAAGGTGAGACACTTGCAACTAACAGCCAAATAGATTAAGGGATATTTTTTCCAATTGTGAGTGGTAGACAGGTTTAGCTGCAAACGTTTTTTGGACGCAAATTATAAACCCTCCACCTTTCTGTCGTATCGATCATGATAAAATAGTTGGTAGTTCGGAATCATCAGAGTAGAGTTAGCTTATCAGAAGAACGCCATGTTTCAGGGACGAGGATCTATTGTTGTCATTGAATTGGACAAGTGCGTTTGCACAGTGTAGTTTGTTTAATTTGGATCTAGCATTAAGCAGAAGCAGTAAAAATGTTTTATTAATTAGGGAATTAATGCTGTCTGTTTTATGGTCATCTGAATATTTGTGTTCCAGCGTAATACTCATGATAGATAAGTGCGAATGTTGCGAGCTTGAGTTAGCCATTAAAACATCTGTTGCTAAGGACAGTGAGTAATTTGAGGAAATCAAGAGAGTTAGGGCAGGAAGGGGAAACGATGCATGATGAATAGGCTGGCGTTGATTTGATGTGTACAAATGCCAACGATAAATCTCAGTAATCTTACGAACATGGCCGCTTCACACTTGATGGGGTGTTCTATCTCGTGCATTCTGTAGCATCTGTACTGGATGAAAAAGTGGGCCAGTTCGCCTTCGGTTTTGTTACTATACACATGCTTTTAGTCGCGTTGACAGCTCAATCCTGTTCAACCACTTGTCTGCATATGGGGCTCCAACAAGCGTTTGCAGCGTAATTAAACGCTACTTCACAAACTGCATTCAGTTCACTCAGATTAATGAAGTGAATTATTCTGCATTGCTCTACGGTTGAGATTTTTTTTACAAGGAGCCATCCTCTCACCCGCTCCATTTTCCTTATATATTGTAAAGCTCCCCATCCCTTTTGCCTTTATTGAATGCAAGTATGCTGATGATGTCGTATTGTGATGCGTAACTCTAACCCCTATGACACCTACTTTGAAAATATAATTTGGATGAACTTGCGCTTTGTGCACATCTCGACCCCTGGTTTTGAATACTTCGAAATGTCCATACTTAACATTTTCATTCCTTTGACCTGAGAAATTACAATTTGTTTTAGAGACCACTACTCAATCGATGAGTGATCAGTTCAAATCCAAATCCTCAAGTGTTAAATTTTTAGGGGTCTTTTTATCCAGAAACTTATCTCTGTCCATTCACATTAGACGGTTGTCATTTTATGCCCTTCGACTTAAACAACGTTCCGCACTATGTGCTTTGGTTCTTAGATTTGTGACTGCAAGTACACCCCCACACTGGCTCTACTGTTCCCCTGTAATCTTCCCTGGGTTACACAAAAATACAATAGGTTGATTTTGCGACCTATGAAGCTTATTTACAGGTGCAGCGAATTGTCTAGAGAGACCCTTGTGAACTATCCTGTCAACAAGCACCTAGACGCTTGTGGTAGTTTTTCCTTCAAAATTCTAAACGATCCAATTCATCCACTACATTGTGATCTATCAAACACATTATCTATTTCCTCTACCCGCTCCAAATCAAAGATTCTGTTTTCACGTAGTACAAATTATCACAATTCTGCACCACCGGACCTGTTCCGCTTACTTGTTGAACCAACCAAAACCATCAGTATAAATCAAACTTATTTGTTCGAGTGACAATTGTAGATATTTTTATGCGTATTATTTTTTATGTAACAACAATTTCACACTGATAATCATCTGCAGTTGTAGTATAACATGCCGCAAATCCACCTACAAGGATATAAAAATTCTAATTTGAATTAACTTGACTAGACTAAAGCAATCACCGGATGATAGTCATTGAAACGAACAACCCTGAACGAAGGAGAAACCTGATATCAGCCTTCGCCATATCTCAATTTATTGCGCTTAAAAAAGTACAACATTTTAATGCATAAAAGTTGGTCCTGAAAAATTAGAGTTCAATTTTCATTGACATATGATAACATCCTGAGGAACTGCAGTAAAATTGGAATATCTTGGCAACATAGAAGATGCTATGTTATAAGGAAGGGAAGGCAGTTTCCTAATAATATGGTGATATACCTGATCCTTTCTATACCGCTGCCCACTTTGTAACAATAAAGATCCAACCGATAGCTCACAAGAGAAGAGAATGGCTTAAAGAAGAAAACAGTGTATAAATTATGAAGGTGTCTTGTGAAAGTATTGGGTTGTCCCATAAGTTATTTGTATCTCGACACTTTCGTTAATTGTTTTTCTTTTAAAGGAATGATTAATAAACAACACGATTCCCATCAGGCTGTTTGGTGGATAACCACTTACTGGGCAAATACTGCATGTCTTTCTCACAAAGAGCATAAGGCTGGCGACCAAGGAAGTCAGCGAGGTCGCTTTAGAGCAGGTTTTAGTCCTTAAATTGTTTCCCTCGCATAGTCTGCTTCAAGGCACGGAAGAGATTTGATGAATGATATCAGGGAATGATATCAGGGCTATACGATGGTTTTGATACCGTGGTCCAGTCCAGTTTCTCCCAAATGTTACGAGCCGATTTTTCAATGTGAGTTGGGGCATTTTCCTAGAGAACTGCGACACTGAGTCGCTTCGGACGTTTCACTTACAATTCTGCGATCAGCTTCCGGATTTGCTCTCCGTAGACGCTGGCATTGAGTGTCTGCTTGTTGTCGAGCGGTTCACAAAACAGCATGCCCTTCCAAACTCAGAAACCCGCGACCGTAAACTACCGAGCATGAAATTGGGGCTTTGGAAGGTCTTTGCCGCTAGACATCCAGTATGCGTGGCGCGTGTTGTTCTCATAGTAATACCCGGACCCATCTTCGGTGATGATCGGTTTGAGGAAGTCCTGCCTGTGTGTTCGCAACAGAAGACATTCGCAGATGGTCACATATGCAGCGCCGTCATGGTCTGTCAATGCATGAGATGCCCATCGAGATATCGCTTTGCGGTTTCACATTTCACTGAGATGGCGAGCGATGTCGCAACGATCGTATCCAATTGTCTGATCTAAATCCCTGGTATTATCATCCGGATGCACTTCCACCTTGTGGTGCAAAGCGTCTACGTCAAAGGTGACTGGCCACACAGAAATAATTTGAACTTCACTGCTCATATCGCCTTCATCAAAGAGTTTGAACAAGTGGCTCACAGTCCGATCGGTAGTAGTGCCTGGCCCAAACGCAGTGTTGATTTGCTTGACCGTCTTCCTTATTCTGGTCTTCAACTTATATTCATAAGACCTAATCGAGCGTAACTGAAGCTAATCCACTTTGATTCTCTGTTTAATAACCCTCGGCGCAAGTGCCCATTTATGCCTTGCAGCGAAAGTTTGTAGCACATTCTCCAACTTGTCACAGCCTACTGGCAATAACCCGATTTGAAATAGAAAATAATCTGAAAAACAATGTGTGAAAGCAATTGTGGGACAAACCAATAGTTTGTACAGAATCGGCGGTGTTCTCATGCTGGATACTAATCCACTTACGGTGGCAAAACAGCACCAAGTATATATTGAAATTAGCTACTTCGGTAGTCCATACCACGGACGGTTTTGAATCTAGACTTCCGGATGAGAGACAACTTTATGTGCTGACGATAAAGCGCTTTTATCCATAGCCGACTGCATAACCTAAGTCGACCTCATCAGAGGAAGCTTTTCTACATTCGATTACAAGGCGCGGATACTTTTGCCACCATGAGCGCAGACGTTCATTGATGACAAAAAGTTAAATGCACACTTGCTGTTAAAATAACACCATCAAGAAGTGTTCGAACCTGTCAACCTGGTATCTCAAATGACTACCCCGGAAGAGTGTCTAATAGACATTAGGTGCCATACTTCGGTGAAAATTTGTTTGGCTTTGCAGTGTCCAATAAATAAGGTGTTAGAGAACAATTGTGTTTTATCTTACCATCATTTTAGGTGAAATACTGAAACGTCTACATTTCACTCATTAGGGCTTTATTAGTAGCATCAACAGTGCATGCGATTCTTTATTTGGCTCGGAATAATAATTCTCTGAAGTGTGCCACCCACACTGTTAACCAAGTTATCGAGTCCTGCTTTCGAAATAGGGAATGTACTGCGCGGCGATCAAGACTATGCTTACAATAAAAATAAAACGCCAGTTATATGTTACAGTACATTGCAGAGAGGTCCATTAGGGGTCTGGCGTACACCGCCTTGGCCCTTTATCCCATCGCACCCTTCCGGTCTGTCCATCTCAGGTTTGCTAGGCAGTCCCGACCATGGCTTTCAAACTGCCCCTCTCCCACGCTGTGTCATGATGTTGGACCAAACGGCTTCCCTTTCTCATCGAACCAGCCCCAGTTCTCACACTCTGGCCAGGTATGCTTTTACACACCGCTGGTAGGGCGGTTATCACATTTCACACAAGGAATCTAGGTTGATTCATGAGGCTGCCGCTCCACCATCGCAAATGGTGGTGTTGGATTTACCCTGAGACAACAGAAAAGATTATCACCTCACGGTGTTTTGCAATTGTAACTGATTCAAAGTTTATACTTTCACTGATATCTTGTTCATGAAAGCTGTAAGTAGCAGGCTTACACGCTTCAAGCAGAGACGACAAGTCAGCAGTGAAAAACGCCAAAAAATTGTTTGCAAACCCGTGAGCCATTCAGGAAAATTATCATTTATCAGCACAGTTTTGAGGATTAGATACCTTCGCGTTCCGCTATACAAGTTACCCTTATCTTCTTCACTTCAGATTGGTGTCAGCATCATTTTAGTTTCTCCCATAAGCTATGATTATTCATAGATTTGAGTTACCCACATACCTCTGCATAATAAATGGTTTGTACTTAGTGATTGTTATTAAATCTTTCTTATTTAACCGACTGCTTAAAATTTGAGCACTCTAAGATAGATATCAAGAAAAGCTCCATGAAAATGTGTTTCACTGACCACCATTGGGAGCACTCTTTTATTATGTGCGTGTTCAACTAAGGAATTCTAAGAATGAATCCCTTAAAACGACCATCAGGGTCCCTGAAATGCCTAACAGTGGCCACCTATTTACATGCGCTTCCATACTTTGGGGTGATTGGGCTAGTAAAATTATTTAAGCAGATTAGGACCAGGAATAACTGTTTGGTAATGAAATACTGCAGCTTTAAAAATGACTGACCAGATGGCTTTCACAAAATGTCTAAATCTTTCTCATTTGGAGAAGAATCCCTAATTTCTGTATCTTACCCAACTTCCTTATGCGGACAACCATAGCTATATTCAAGCAGATTTGACAGCATAATAAGCGCACATATGTTTGCGAGGTCATGAATGTGCTAAAAGCTGACATTTAATCATGCAAACTGTCTATAACAGGCAGCATTTTCCTATATAAGTCAGTCTCAAGTCACGTGGAAATTTCAAACAATCATTCCCCGTTTATTCGCTTCTTTTAGCGAATTCAACTCTAAATGCCATCCACCAACTCAGCTTAGTGCTCTTGTATTCATCTATTTGAAATATCCACTATTTTCTCGCTATTCTGAAGAATGTAAACACGGCACTTGAAGCTTAACATAGCTTTGCTGCCGATTCAGCTAACTTGTTTCACATATTTGTGCATCTTACCTTTCCATGAGACATGATCTCTAACTGCTCAAAAACAAAATAAACCGAGGCGACAAGACCGAGAACAGAAATATAGATGCAAGTGATCTTGTGCACACCTACTCTTATTCTGAATTGATATCACAGTACCTATGATTTACATGTATTTCTTTACCACATCATTTAAAGCGCCCCCTCGACCACTCTATCTAAATTCTACAGTTAGTTAATACTAAGGCCTGTGCTAGGTAGCTTGTGATCTACTGGGACGAAAACACTAAGGATATTGTACTGACTACATACCGCAACCGAAAAAAACAGCCTATTTTGAGGGAGAATATATCATCCGTGTTCAAAATATGTTTTCATCGTTTCACAAATCCCGGCACAACCAACTGGTTTTAGATTCCTAGCTTTGTATCACGCCAGATTGTTTTAGCCTTTCCTAATATGCAATTTCAATCGCATCTCTTGCATTTGCATTGCTAATATTTCTTACCAAATCCATGCTGTCAATGTCGCTTTTCGTCGCTCGAATATCAACGCTTGTAGTGCCAATTTAATCTTAAGCCTTAGTATGCTTATCGCACTTTATTTTTACTACTTAAGACATTAAGGTAACTTTGATGAATTTCCCCTTGGTATTGAACAATCATCCGTAGGAAAAGTGTCACCTGCTCTCAAATGCCGCCCAAACTATGCTATGTATCTGATCGAGAGAAAAGTTCATTACAGTTACACTCTCCTTTAATCCCTTTTGACCCACCTTATCAGTGAGTAAAACGTTTATCCCCACATAACTACATAAGATCTAACCGGATGTTTCTGTATATTATGCACAGTATAACCAGAGGTTTCGAAATGAGTGCAGACCACACGTGCCGACCTAATTGTACTCTCTCTGAACAGCAAACTTCTGCACGTTTAATTCAACGTGAGGTTTGGAATGAGTTAAGTTGCCTCAATTTCCATTCCAAGCCTGGCGCATTACATGGATTATAAGCTTTGAAAACAACGTATTCGGCAGTTTTCACATGTTAGCTTGGTGAAGGTAGAGATTTGTTTTGGTCCGATTAGTAAGTTCCCTCTCTTCAATCATTTAATTGCATGACGATGTGCTTTCGCTTATAGGCTGCACATCTGAATTAGATGAACATATGGCTCAACTCAGATGTGGGGAACACAGCTATTAATTAATGCTCTACTAGAGATAAATCTGTGTATGGCCTCGAGTGCACTTCTAAGCTGTTCTGATCACTTGATTTGCGTACGTATTCTGAAGTGTTAACACAATATAATACAAGTGTAAATTTGATGTACACCTCAATTTGATCATTCATTTGAAGTCCATGGGCTGCCTGAGTCCATGCGTCCAAACATACGGCTTATGCTCCCGAATACTAATAATTCGCAAATGATATTAATATGTGAGCGAACATGAATGGCTCCATTATGTTATTGGCGCAATTTCAAAATGGTCAACTAACTATGCTTTTTCGTTTAGCGTAAACGACATTGGGTCGTTGGATATGCTCTATACATGCCGGCATATACGAGTGTGAGTTATTACTATAACCATACATGTCCATAGGATGGCAATCTGAATGTTTTTTACACATAAAAGTTGTAAATTTATAAAGTCTGATAAATTCTCAGAAGAATGCAGCCCGCGGGTCAGAATGCATTAAGAAATGTTGACTCATCAATCTTCGTGAAAACACAAATGCGTATTTGCTAAAGATATAGGTTTCCGTGTAAGGATAGTCAGATATAAAACAAATCATTTACCTTGGTTGTTTCTTTACTAGCATACAATTACGTGTCATTTTATATCAACCGTGTTTAGTTGCTTACAAACAACAACCGAAATTCTATTAAATTAGAAAAGATTATAGTGTTAATAGATCGTAAGGTTCACAAATATTTTGGTTAAAGAAAAGATGCAATGGCACACCAGAATAGAATGGATTAGATTACAACATTACCATTGTATATTGATTACTTTTCGGCAGTCGGCAAAAGGTCTTTGAGCAACTTGTGTAAATCGTGGACAATTTATGGTATTTTTGGCTATATTTCTTAGTAGGTTGCGTTAAAATAACTTCACCGCTGATGACAAATATCGAAGATATTTGATGTCTTGGCAATGGGATGTGTTGATAATTCATAGGAAATATTAATATATCCCCCTATATTGGCCAGAGAAAATCTGCACGCTTGGCACGCCACCGCCACGGCATGTATCTCCCATTTAGTGTTTGCCAGGCTCGTAAAATTCGAATAAAACTACAAGTAAATTTTGGGGATGATCCCAATACACTCATTTATGTCTCGATATTTTAGTAGTCATTCTAGTGCCGTGTGCTTAGCGCAAGTATTATAACCACAGAACGCTTAACATATTTCGGTACTTGAGCTTGTGGTAAGCGCAGTGTTTTTAATACATAAATCGGCATTTAAACTATCTGACTTAATGTGCAACGTGCACGTTGTACATTCCGTAAAGCGAGCTCAATTTTCACACTTATCTAAACTGCTTCCATGAATTAGCATGGCAAACGCAACCGTATAGTATTTTCATGGCTCTTATATTGTGCAGGAAATTCCACAAGATAGTGGGTAGTCTAGCAGATTAGCGAATAGAAGATCTATCAGGCAATTATTCT
>CALYDF020006200.1:0-13617 GCA_944474145.2 Dicrocoelium dendriticum
GCAGCGTCCAAGTTCAGAACTGTGGACTCCGGCAGCTGGTTGTAATCGGCAATGATTTTGTCCGCGGCCAGATGCACTGGAGGGGAAACGTGAACGGAGGAATTTCTTGCGGGCCTGCTTGCTGGACAAAACTTTGTTTATACGCGGTATACAGAGCCAGTTGTGCTGGTTGCAGTCGCTGATACAGCGCACGTAGATCGTTCAACGCCATATTCCAAATGATGCTCGGCTCATGCCTTCCCATTATTGGTGCGTTCAACGGCACGATTGGAACGGCGAGTGCCCCATTATTCTCGCTCGTCTACCGTCAGATGACTGGCAGTTCGTTGACACCTACGCTGTTAACTTGTACGATGTGCAGCAGGTGTCGGCATGGAAGTCCACATCCGACTTTAGTTTTGCATGCGCACGTACGGCTGTCGTGGTTTACCCTCTCCAGTCGAGGATCACTGAAAACGGTTGCAAGCTCACCGCTGCTGAAAACCACAACCGAATACGTTGTACTCAGGTCAGTCGCTATTACGAAAATAGCGTACTCATCAATCGGCGGCACAAGCGGTCAAACTCGGGATGACCGACAATACGGAAGTCGCGACGAGATGCAGCTGAGATCGCTTTTGTCGTTTCCATGTCACATATGTCGCGCTCAACCGTGACACTCGTATGGGTTCCTACAATCCCATTCGCCCATTCAGTTGTTCGATCTTCAAGCAGCGATACATGGACGCTACCATATTCGTGCCATGTATGTCTTACGTTGCAGCACCAGGCATCCTGCTGTTTTTCGTCTGTAGGCCTAGGGAAGAATGAACGAACTGATGTAGTGGAAGAAAGGTTGATCATTAGTAGCATGAGTTCCAAATTAGGTAAATAAGTCCGAACTTTGCACATGTTTATCGCGAGGAAAGAACGTATGAAGGAAGTGGTTTGGGGAATACGTTTGCTAACATTTTGAATTATATGACTGCGACATAATAAATGACGTGCGGAAGGAAAGACGTTTCTTAGTGCTTTCGCAATGGCTAGTGAACCGTCGGACATAATGCAGTTGAGGCCAGAAGCACCACCTACAAACTCCATAAACGTGAGGAGGAAGGTTCTGACGTCAGTCTCCGTCTCGCGTCAGAGAATAGTAATGGAAACCGGCAGAATTTGAGACAGCCATCGGATATAAGCGGTTGGTATTAAAAATACCTCTATTGGTTAGTGGAGAAGGTGCTATCAATAAGCAAAACTCGAGACACCGGGAGTACCTTTCCAGCATCTCGGGTATGGAGTAGACGAATTGGGGGATCCAATTGTTGTCGTCGCGCAAACATCGGGCTCACCCTCGCTGGTTAAACGGTGATTCCAAGTCCAGTATATATCCTAAAACGGTGCATTTTAAGCTACCTAATATAAAAACACATTAACTGTGTGGTTGCGCCCGAACATGTGCCTCGCTCGAAGGTTGCCGACGTCCGCGTTCGTCAGGTATTTTCCGAACCTAGAACCGAATGTTGAAACAGATGCTTTGGTCTTGAAACATCTGCCTGATTATCTTCAGCTTTTCCGGCTCCAGACGACTGTTATTATTGAACTACTTTAATGCCTAATCTCCCAAAAGCTCGTACGTATGCACCATGTGGAACCTGGTTATCCTGAACGAAGTCCCCAGCCTACCAACATTGAAATACGCCCTGCATTGTGTGTGATCTAATAGTCTTCGTCTTTTGCCTTTGTTAGGATTGCAGGCAAACCTTTCCGGTGGCACTGATACTTTCTTGGTGTCTCCTCGCCGAAGGCATCCGCTTTCGAGGTTCGAACACTATAGTACGCCCGGCGATTCTCTTGAACCGCTTGATATAGTGCACCAATTCGTTTGTGTTGCTATACAGGCGGCTGCTCACACCCACAACAAACTGACTGGCAACGCAAACCGTCCCACACTGTGCGTCACTTTCACAGTCGTCTTCGAAGGATCCAGCTTTAGAGCCTTCGATTTAGCCGCAGCGACATTCCCCATTTGTCAATGATCCTTTTATCCCTTAGGAACGCGAAACTGTAACTCCAACCGGAATCCGCGCCACAGGCATCACCCTAATGATCAATTCATGTAACCTATCCACGCTAACCTTCCACGATATTGACAAGTTCGTTAGTAGTATATATTACTATGCCTTTGTGTATTTACATGTTCTCAATCTGTGCCGATAGCATCAGCCTGAGACCAATATTTAGACCAGTCGTTGGCCAATCGTCATGCCCCACATTACCACGGTAGTTTAAGATCCACAGACAACGCTTTCAGCACACAAAGCCGTTGCCGCTCTCGATCGATAACTATGGTGTCCAATAGCCTGAGAAAGTGAGGACGTGGATTACTCATCAGGACGGTGAATGATTCATCAGGGTTAACTCGAAGGCCGGTGCTTAGCAAGTGCCTTGTGATTGTCGAGGCAGCTCGATTTCTCAATTCACCCGATTCCGCCGTCGCCTAACCCGTGTGGCTGCGTAACCACCTACGAATGTGCTCGTTGATCCTGACACCTAAATTTCGGCTGGTGTGCCCGACATAGCTGTCTCCGCAGCTACAGGCAAACTTGTTTAGGCAATGGGACATGTACAGCCTCGTTATCGGTGTCTTGAGGGAACACATAAGCAGTGATCATGTTGACGTGAGCAAGCCTAGTTCAGCTGCCTCGTAAGCCCCTTTTCTCTGAAGCACTAATGCACTTCGCTGTGATTTTCGTGAGCATGCTCCCCTTTTAATGGCAGTTCGATGAAGATTTGCTTCCTTTGAAGTGACAGAAAACGACCTAACTTAGGCATGTTTGTAATGCCTTTTACAGAATGCTTCAGATACCTCTTTGCTTGTAGTGTCACGAACAAGAAATCTTTCTCTGTTTCCAATGTGTCCGGAGTACAACTCATGTGGACTCAATGAAACAGCGTTCGGACGAGCGAACGCTCCTGTTGTGTAGAGGAGAAACTCTTAAAAGGCAAATACTGACCTGTTAATGTTACTTTTTGGTAGACCGACGTTTTGATCGCACGCTCCTTTCGCCGTGTGATCAGTATGTCTAGGTGTGAAAGACAATTATTTTGCTTTATTTCCCATGGCACTATAAGGTTCGAGCGCATGTTTAGAATCTCGATCTCACGCACGACGTCCTTCTAGGAATTCATGATAAGTAGTATATCATCCACACAACGCTTGCAGTGAGTCGCCGGTTTTATGATATCATTTGTCCTCTCTTCGATCATGCCCATGAACACATCCGCTAACAAAGGGCCAAGTAGACTGCCCATTGCAACACCGTCTATCTGTTGATATGCCTTCCCCGGGAAAAGAAACTTGATGCTTTTAGTGCACAAATGAAGGAAGTGCTGCAACATTTCCGCGTTTAGCTGCAGTCGAATATTATGTTTTGAGATGAAATCACAGAGATAATCAACAATTTCGTTCAGCGGGATGTTAGTGAAGAGAGACTGCACATCAAGCGAACACATTCGCTTTTTGGTCAAGTTTACATATTCCAACTAAGGCAGTAGTTCGAAAGTGTTTGACAATGTGGGTTTTACTATGGCTTCTCTGACAGCTTCAAGCAAGTTGCTCAGCCGTTTGGCAATTATGTGGTATGGTGAAGTAACCATGAAAATGATTGGTCTCGTAGGCATTCCCTCACTAGACACATTGGGAAAACCGTACATTTGTAGCGTAAGGGTGCCCACAGGTTTTGGAGCTTGATATTGGTCTTCAGGTATAAAGCCATGTAGTTTTAGGAGTTGTAGTTCGCGAGAAAATTGTTTCTCGACTAGAAGAACGGTGTCAAAGGTGGTATGCGGTTGAAACTTTGTACTGGCGGACTGTATTGTCTCTATCTTACGTAAATAACCCGGCTTGTCTAGGATGACCACTCCAGACCCTTTATCAGGATTCAATATAACAACGTATTTGTTGCGTTCAAGCTCACAGATTACTTCATAATGCTCTGCAGGAAGGCACGTCCGCTGTTGTAATGGGGCACAGAAAAAATAATGGGAAATATCCACTAATATGTTCTTTAACCAGCAGTCAGTGTTTGGGGGTGTCGAATTCGAGGACATAAGCTTGCTATAGGGATTCTCATCGTTTTCATCGATATGCACTTTGTAAAACTGACGAGGTGGGGTTTTGAATCCCAGTCCGATGAGTTATTTCTCAGTTTGCAGCTGGTTGAGAGAGAAGGATGACACATCATGCATAACTTTTGTACAAGCAACTAGGAACTCTCCTCCATGCAGCTCAGCTGAGATGGTGCGTTGGAACTCGATTGTTGCAGACTTTCTCCTCTTTTTGATAGCATAGTGGCTTAAGTTCGCAAATTTGATTGTGCACACAAGTGGCTAAGATCCACCTAACGGTAGATAATGTTGGGCAGTTTACGCGAGTCGGTTTATCTTTTGCAAACAACTTTCTTTATGACCCAAGGCAAGTCTTCCGAGATTAACCACAGTTAGAGGTATTTTGCTTTTACGTAACTGTTTCACGAACTCATCTCGACAGCGGCTAGCAGAAACACACCGACCCAAAAAAGATCCCATCGAACATGTTCGAACGCCAGCTTACATCTCAGACTCCCCAAATGTCGCAGACTTTTCGCATCAGAGGCAGGGTGTCTTCGTCTGAGTAATTTGAAATAGGGATTTCCCTTTATAATTACAAACAAAAATAGCAGAAGGCGTAGACTATGAGATGACAGTCATTTCGTGCAAGCCATCATCATCGATCAAGAGCGGTCGTTGCTTTGTCTGCAGTAACAGTTGACTGTGTATCATAACCTACCCTGGCGTGACGATTGGCCAACCATTGGGCTAACTATTGATCTCGTATAACTGCTTTTTGTATATCTATGGTTTCTACACGATTTGTGATTGGGGAGCTTGCACGAACTAAGTCATCTCACGATCTACGTTTTCTGATTTTTCGGTTTGGAATTATAAAAGGAAATTGTTGTTTTAATATTCAACTACTCGTTAAGGTAAAGTAGATAGCCATTCTTGGAAATGTGAAGAGTGCGCTTGGAATACGGGAGCTTGTAGGTACGTGGATTTCCTTCGCAATACCATTAACAATAACGGGTATGAAACTGTATACTTGACTGTGGGTATGACCAAACAATCAAGTCCATGACAGACTTAAGCTAACAAATAGTTGTTTTTAACATACAGAGTCGGCTTCAGCCCGCGTATAGAGGTAGCTTCTGTTTATAACGGAAGAACCGGGGATTAGGATGACATGAACCAATTGTGAACACTGGTCTAAACACCATACGTTGACGCGTGAACTATAGAATAGGTTTCGAATTCTTGTAAGATACTTTGAACCGATCGAGTAGTCATGAGTTCAGAGAGGTTTCGAAACAATCAGTTGGCATAGTAGTGTGTTAACATTTCGCCCTTGACACTAAGGCTTTGGCAGCTCGGGTGAATCAGTGTGCAATTGGGGTTTTCCGTCGAAACTGTACAGTCAAAAACAAAGTCTCGCCATGGGCTCGCCAATATCCCCTGTATTGGCGAACCTGTGCATGGAAACTTCGAGAACAGGGTGTTACCAAACACCATTAACTCACCAAAAGTTTGGTGGCGTTATGTAGACGACACCTTTGTACTTGTTAAACGGGATAAGAAGGACGAATTGCTTGATCACATAAACTCCATTGATGAGAGAATACAGTTTACTATTGAGTTAGCATCTTGTAGCGGCACAATACCATTTCTTGACTGCCTGGTTCACAGGAAAGGGGGAAATTTAAAGACGACAATATATCGCAAGCCAACGGATACCGATGACGTACTCCACTACATTTCGGGTCATCCGAAACAGGTTTACGCTGGGATAGCCTCAGCGCTTTTCTACAGGGCACAAACCTTGTGTACAATGGAGGAGGACAAAAGGCCTGCACGAAAATGACAATAAGCAAACTAGTAGAAAGTGGTTACCCATGGCGGCTTGTCAAACGCCAATTGCATAAAGTGCTAAACCGACAGTTATGACCAACAACCGAGTGCATAGGGAGGGTAGGAATTCCGTACAAGGAAGGTACTTCAGAGGCAGTACGAAAGGTACTAAACAAGGAAAACCTAAGGGTGATCTTGCAGCGAGGTCGGGCGTTACGTTCGGCGCTGGTACACCTGAAGGGACCCCTTCCCAAGAATAGGATGACTAACTGTGTTTATAAAATTAAATGTAAGGGCTGTGTACATATGTACATAGGCCAAACAGCGACAGAATTACGCACTCGAATTTCGGAGAACAGGAGGCGTATTTCAAGATCACCAAAAAACGAGTTTGTATATCAGGCAATAGTAAGAGACTCGTCCGTGACCACCAGATAGACTTGGAAAACCTAGAGGTCATGAGGAGGGGTATACCACTAACACAGCGCTTGATTGCCGAGGCGGTGGAAAGTGCCGAATCTGACGACTGTGTGAATAGAATTGAGGGAGCAGAACTCTCTAATGCGTGACCAACGAACTTAAGCCACTCAGCCTGACGAGCATCGGTGCGTGGATCAGATTGGAAAGTACAAACCGACCCTCACTGTCAACATTATGGGCTTATCCATCAATGTTATGAGGCACAAAGGAACACCTGGACTATTCTCACTGTGATTGAACTAACTGAGGTGACATCACGAACTGTTACTGTAGTGACACCATGGCTCAAGTCTCGAGAAACGAGGTTATCGTCCCTATTCGCCATAAAATCCCACCCCAATTGAACACTGATTCACCTGGTCTGACGAAGCCGTTGTGTCAAGGGCGAAAGGTTACCAAACTACTATGCCAACCGATTGTTTCAAAACCTCTCTGAACTCAGTACGCTAGGTCTCTACCTGTTGATGAACCTGGCGGCATGTGTGAGCAAAGTGTTTCACGGGACAGGGATGTTTGCCAATTTCACGTTGAACCTTCCTTAGCACATATTCCACTATTTGGGAAGTCAGACTTATCGATTCTGTCTATATAACTGACTGTTTAGTTACACACAAATTGTTATATTCAGTGTGATTTGGTCCCGATTGGTTGAGCTTCCTTTGTTGGAAACGCCTAACATACTTGTGTTCAGGTAAGGACTATGATTTGAGCAGCACTGTACCTTCTCTGCGGATCAGTGATTAAGCGTTTAATGGTCTACAACGCGATATGGTCACCTATGAAAGGCACCTCGATAAAGAACTTTCGCTTGGCTGCCATATGCATCAAGTCCTTTGGGCCTCGTTACTGGCTGTGTTTCTCTATAAACCTGCGAGGATATCCATCCTGTATGAGTGTTGCAATTAACTCTAGCCTGCCAGCCAAGCAATCAATCGAGCAAATTCGTCAAACTCTACTAACTAAAATTCTCATAAGTGCCTGCTTATACTACACTGGTGTGAAGCTGGCGAACTTCAAGTATTGGCCAGACACGTTGCCTACTGAAGACAGACCTCTTAATGAGATGTTCATCACTGAAACTAATAAGGAAGTTCATAAATTGCAAAAGGTTCTATTCCACATCACATTTCACCCGCAATTTGACGTTAAGCTGCACAAACTACTGCTCCAGGGTGCAAAAGGCCAATATTTCATCCACCTAATACTTATACTATGGCCGATTGGCTAATACTGTAGATAGACATTTTTCGGTCATCAACATGAAAAAATCGGCGAGTATAGGGTCTTGGAGTTTACCTATTGTAACCCCATCGATTTGACAGTATGACATGCTTTGAAAGTAAAAGCCAACACTTTTGGCACACAAAGCGATGATTCCTTCAGAAATTCCATTGCCTTTAGTTACGAATAATCAGATTTTGCGGCCAGTTCCTATATGTGGTACAGGGGTACGTTGGTGAACAGAGATTCCACACCTAAAGAAAACATTACCCATTCGGGTAGGTTGATGTCATCCACGTCAAACATAAGCTGAAAGGAATCCTTAAAACTATAGAAACTGGAGAGTTGTCGCAGCGGTGCAAGGATATTCACTAGCCAGCGACCCAATTTATGCTGCGGCGAATTCTTATTTAAACATAAGTGAATTTGTTGTCTAATACGGTTTTTCGTTACCAATACTTTGCCAGTGACATTCTTAAACATCATCGGAGTGGCTGCGTCTGTGAACCTTTCGCCGACTCGTGTTGTGAAAGTTTGTTTCCTGGATTAGTGCGAGTAAATGGTAGGAGAAATCGTCTCAGTAGTACTGGGACGGGCTGAAACCTGCCGTTAAAGCCTCAAACAAGAATAACAAGATAGCGAATTTGTGGCCCTCTCAATGCGATAATTTACGACATCAATATGATGATCTGCTATCCAGAGCCAAGTGAATGATCCATCTTGCTGGAAACAAATGCGAATGTTGGGATCCTCTGTATGCCAACTGAAGATCATGCTTAACGTCTACAGATTAACTCAGTGCAGAAAGTGTTATAGCGGAGGTAAGAGTACTCCACTACTCCCCGTGGTTTTGTGAGTTTTATTCCACTCACCCCTATTCACCCCGTGCTCTTTTACGGTTCCCCACATACGTTGCTATTACTTCACCTTTGTGACTAGCTTGGATTGACACTGAATCTTATGCTTAATGGTTTTTCCCTTACTCTGTACATTTCGCTCGTTCGTGGGACATCGTATCGATCCTTCGCCCCGGGAATGACTAGCTTTGATTGATCGATTGTCAGCCTTTCTGCATAGCCTGTGTATATGCCCTAATTTGAATCATGTCATTAAGTTTGCACATAGACGTTTGGTGGCCGGTTTGGCGTGCTACGTGAACATTATTTTCTACCCGGTCGTTGGTGTTCTCACTACGGTTAGTGGGTGGAAGCAGTCATGGGGCTCCGACACAACAGAAAGTACGTAAAAATGATGTATTGACAGGAAGGATTGAATCCAGCTGCTCAGTCATCGTAGAACAATGACTGACCTGTCTAAACGCATCATAAACAACAACAACAACAACAACAACAACAACGCATCGGCCAGTTGAACGGACGCTTCAGTACCATCCCGCATAGCACGAGTGACCGAAAAATGTGCGCTGGAGTGACCGTAGGAGCGCCCTGCATGACCGTCTTTTTACGCCCATGACCGTACGTATTGGACATACTTGGGAGGAATTGCGGTCACACAAAAAGCCTTTTCCAACGCTCTCTGAACATATGGTGTAAATTCATTTTTCTGGTTGCAAATGCTACCAACAATAAGTGGAGGTCTATTTCCATATTGTTAATTGCCCTATACTGAAAGCGTAAAGTCAAACGAAAGTGTTTTCATCGACCTAAGTTCGTCGCAAATGTGTCCAGATGGAACGGGCGGGGGGCATAGAAAAGTGTCACTCAGGGTAGTCAAAACGGTCGGTCATTGCAGCTGGGTAAAATTATGATTTTATTAAAAAAGTAAAGACCTAATGGTCATTAAAAGCAGCTTTGAAGATGGATAATATTATTTGATAAATATATCTGGAGATATGCCATTCATTTTCATATCCACCTTTGCCTCTGCGAGTGACTAAAAGCACTTCACAATGGGTAAACTGGGCGTCCATCTGTGCGGACATGGGTACAACCAAGGTGGCTACCGAATGAAGAATAATAGGCGAGGGAAGCGGGATCTGGAGTGTAACCCAAATGCCTTAAACAAGCACCTAGGGCCAAGGCGTATACATTTTGAAAACAACACAGAGCTATCATGCAGAGATAAAGGGGTGTAGAAGAAGTAGCTTTTTTGCAGAATTTACTGCTCTGCGTCCTTATCAGCCATTGGTCCGCAAATAATTCAACATCAGACACGATTTAAACAGCCGATCCACTTGGAAGGCGACAACAGACAAACCACTGATGCCGACTGCCAGACACTTCCTTTACCGTCTCCAGCCAAGAATAACGCGGGTCCCACGGACTCCAGCTTGGCAAACTTGACGAAACAATAGTACTCCATTGGTAACCAGTGACTTCATTTCCCGCTACCAAGCCAACTTCTGCCCACCTCTAGTCTTGCGCCATACAACATCCGTTGAACAAAACGAGGCCATCCTCGGTAATTGGTGACAATGCATGTGTAGCACGTGCTCAAACCAACGAAAGTGATTCGGTGTTATTTGATATTCTGTAGAATCATCCTGATTATCCTTGTTTGAGGCTCACATGCGCACATCATCGTTCGCAAAAGACTGGTGTTATCCGACATCGGCAATACACCACAGGCAGCAGTGATTACAAACTGGAAGGTGCTTCAGACGCTCCGAAAGAATATGCGCAGCCTCGCTAACATAGAGGAGGACGGCCCTCTCTGTGACCTTATCCACAAGGCTTGTCCTTATAAGAGCCGAAGTACTGAGCATCACACAATTCCCACCTCGTCATTACAATATACCGCCAAAAAGGAGAAAAAGATACTCTTTATCATGTGTTTTCCGAGGTTCCCACAAAGAATGACGTAAGGGCATAAAAGCGTAGAATAGAAAAATCCTGTGCGGTCGCTTTTAATGTGACTGAAGTTAGTTCAAAAATGATGTGTTGATCTTTTAGTGGTCGATTTCCGTACTGAAAAGTGTGCTCGAAGTAGTTTGTGTGTAAGTCAGGTGACTAAGTATATTGGATGACATTTAATGCGCTCTAGTGGGTACTAGGTCTATAAGTATAATTGCACGTGTGCTGCATACACGTTATCAGCCTATCCTTAACCTGAATAAAATTTGTTCCACTTTATTTGACCATACTAAGTTCTATTAATCCGCTGCGTATTGATGGCTATTTTATGCGTTTATCTTCAAATTCTATGTTGATTGTTTAATATCTCCTGTGTGGCTGCGTTTGATCTGAATAGTAACAAGATGCCTACCTGTCTAACACCATCTACCTTAACTACTGGTTCCAGCAGAAAGTTAATGTTTGCTGGCGGGTTGGGATGTGGTTCATAGTTCTCGTGGCTGTTCTATGCTCCGTGAGTGGCTGCATCCCGTGTGGAGCGGACTACGGCCCAGCTACCGCTTTGTGTAGTTCTGGTACGCATGATTCCCAAGTTAGATAAACAGGAATACCACAGTTGTGCATGTAGAACGAGTGTGGTCTCTCTCCCTTGACAAAACATGACGCCCATCCACATACCTCCCGATAAAATTAAGGCTAAGACTGTTCACCAGAGAAACGTGGCCTCGATTCTGCGAAGCAGGACACGCAAGTATACAGCGGTGCGAAACTCAGTCTGCCATAAGTATAAACTCTCTACGAGTACCGAGACCTGGATGGCCTTTGTGACCCATTGTAACCACTGCAGTCAGTTTGTTCGCGAGGATAGAAAGGCACGCCGGCAGAAGTTAACAATGCATATGATCTCAAACCACATGCCTTTATATCAGCACGTAGTCTACATAAACAGAGAATTCCTCTTTTTCAGACAGTGGACAGACCTACGCGGACCCTGAAGGAGGCGGCGAATACTCTGCGCATGCAGCGTGCTGCAACAGTTCAATGCAATCAGTGGTCACCTAATCTTATGCCAATGGTTGTCTAACCCCCAAAACTCGCTCGCGTATCCTTGTCGACAGTAGCTGTACTATAAATATCTGTTGAGTACGCGTAACTTCAGCTCTCCCGTAGGTGCTAATACACGCCCGAAGGTGCTAGCGGCGATAAAAGAAAGCCTTTGGCCCGATTCTTCCAACACAGTTTTGACGAAATGTCTGTGTCCGACATACGTAAAACCCGGGATGATTACTCCTATTCCCAAGAGAGGTAGTTGTTCCGATTCCGCCAACTACCGTCCCATAATCTTACTACCGGTGCCCTCAAGCGTCTTGGAAGCTATCATTTCTGATGCGCTAACAGCTCACTTGAAAGAATTTCGCTAACTTGCACCGGAACGTTATAATTTCCGGAGAAATCGATCACACTACAATTATAGTATATGCACGATCTAGCTGGACCGAAGCAGCAGACACTGGCGCGGGAGTTGATGGAATTTTTCTCGACTTCTCAAAGATCGTCAACCGGCAAGACCATGACATGCTGGTCTGCGAACTCCAGACCATTCGTATTACTGATTATCCCCTAATTTGGATCAGAAGCTTTCTCCTACACCGGCGCTTGGAAGTGCCAATGCGCGAATTCCTGTCAGATCTCACCCAGGTTGAATGTGGAGTACAACAGGGATGGGTATCAGGACCACGGTTATTTTGGGTACATGTCAAAGACAACGCACGCTTTATAAGCTCGAACTACCGGCTTTATGCGGATGACATCAAGGTGTGGAAGACGACCAATACACTAGATCTTATCACAGTACTTCGGGCCGACCTGGATGAGGTTCACGCGTGGTCAATCCAGAATCTACTTTGATTCGATCCGGAAAAATAAAGAGTTTTGCACTTACGCAACCATGTAGTTTACTCCTACAAACTCGGCAACCAGGAGCTCCAAATGGCTTCTGATCTAGGCCGAGATTGGACGTTCGAATCAGGCTGTACAGGCGTAAACAAAGGGTATCCAGCACGTGCATCCGGACGGTTCTACCAGTCAATTTTCTCAACAGCGTCAAGGTGTGGAACACGCAATACAGGTCTGACAACCCTGGCTGAGGAAAGATCTCCTCGCCTTGGAGATGCCCCAATGCCGGGCAAACAAGAACCGCAAAGGTTTGTAACATTTACCGTATGAATGCAGACTTCGAGTGTTAAGGGTTTTCAGCGGACAACACCGGTGGTTGCGTGAGGACCTCATTCTGACTTGGCAGATTTTGAGAAATCCCAACCACACGTGTTGTCATTTGCTAGTCGCAACAGTAATCTGGAAGGTTACCATCTCAAACTGACAGAGGAGTACAGTGGTTTGAAATGCCAACAGAATATTTTCCCACACATCTGAAAAGTGTGAAATGTCCTGACAGAATCAGTCCTATGTGCTCCCGCGCTGGTGGAGTTCAAAGCACGAATTGACCGTGTACTCATTTCATTGCACCATATTACATAACTCATTGCCCATGGCTAAACACAAGTGTCTGTTAGATATTTCACTGACGGTCAACTCAATGAATACATTCTGACTTTTTCACCTCCCGTGTGTGCGTGTTCACCAGGAGCCGGCACAATGTTCACAAACGTCTCAATTGTCATCATTCTTAATGGACATACAATGGATTTACATGTTATACAATGTGTACCGCTGGTAGTACATTGGTGTGAACCGATATTTGCTGACAATGTTTCTACATTTGGCAATATTCACCATGACTATCCTGCGGGATCAGTTAAGCTTTGACATTTTATCACGGTAATACCATTGTTCCATAATTGCACTCATCAAAACGCGAACGAAGACATCAAGCAGGAAAATTGAAGCAAAGTGTTAGGAAATACACGGATTAAACAGGATAATACTGTTACATTTGGACACGGGAACCAAAACTACTTCATTGCTAGAGTGCTTCGAACATCACCGATTGCTAAGGTTTGAGTACTAACACATTGAAGATGACAATCGGACGGAAAACCAGAAAGCCACCAAACAGGAGAAAGCAGAAGAATGCAGGGACATCATATACGAGAACAAACGCGCAACGCAAATCCGACGGCACCAGCTGTGAACGGATAGGGAGCGAACTCACAGTCTGTGT